>VWSI01000052.1:0-59430 GCA_008802775.1 Taphrina betulina | reverse complement strand
AAACATGTTTTGTCCCCCCCCCCTCCTTTTTTTTTTTATACAGATAGCAGGTTTTTGGTGAATTTATGATTTTTTTTTTTTTTATTTTTTTGAGATTGAGACCGTTATTTCCCCCCCCCCCCCCCCCCCCCCAAAGAAAAGGCAAACAAGATGAGATGTTTAGAGAGAATGAGATTGGGAGGGTAGCGCTAGTCCGTCCTTGTCCTCAATCTCAATAAAGTGACGCTGCCCAGAGTACAAGTATTCCACCTGTAACGTCTTCTTCTCGCCATAGACAGGATCCCAAAATCCGAGCATGTTGGATTTACGACGGCCCTTCGGCAAGATCAACTGATTGTCATTGAGTTGAGCGGCGAGTGCTGTCGTGACATCGATCCTATTCGATTTTGATCCATACGTGGCAGACACAATGTACAGACCATCTTGAGTCTTTGACAGCTGCTGTTTTCGCGTGACGGCTTCCGTCATCAACTCTATGCTCTCCTTTGCAGACTTTTCTCTCTCCGCCAGCTTTTCTTCTACCTCCTCCTTCTTTCTCGCAATCTTCCTGATTTTCCTACTCTCGCGGCGAGGTTGAACAACAGCGTATTCATAGACGATGAGACCACCTAGCGGCAGAATCACTCCGTAGAGTATCGAATCGAGTTCGAGACCATCGCCTATCCAGATCGGGATTCTAAAGTTTTGGCCAAGTCTGGATAAGGACAACCTCACAACCAAGCTTTGGCCATTGGCAGTAATGTTCACGCCGAGCCTGGAGTGCTCCGTGACCTTTCGGCTCGCACCCAGAGTCATCGCAAGACCACTTGTGGTAACTGATCCTCCTGCCTTCATCTTGATCTGCGTGCTCTTGAACAAGGTATTATAGTCGGCAGCGACTCCAAGTAGCTGGAGACCAGTGATCAGCTCGACGGTGTACCCTGTCGGATCTGCTTGAGTAGAGTGACGCGTCCATCCTATGATATAAGAAGCGGCATTTCCGTATTTACCCCAGCCAGCCAACTTCCACGGAGAGCCTGATCTCAGAGTTGCAACCAGAATTCCACGATCGGTGATCTGCCGACCACTCGTAAAGGATACCTCCGGAGGGTAGGCTAGTGTCGAGGCAGACAGGTCCATAGTCATGAACAAATCTGGATTGTACTGATGGATAACCTTCGAACGGAATACCCGCGGAGCTATTAGTGGAATTGAGGCCTCAAGAGTAGTCTTTGGCGACAGTTGATGCCGAAGCGCAGCGAGGACGCCAAAATTCCCTATTTGTCTTTTACCAGTAACACTGGCATGCCCTGTGAAAGTCAAAGCACTAGAATTGTCCGAGCTTTGAGGTTGTATCGTTGAATCATCGTCATCTAGCAATGTGGAAAAGCTGAAAGGGATTGTCCATGAATTACGCAGATTCAGTCCACGAAACGTGAGATCGTTGACACGCTCATTGAAGGTCGCAGGTCTCGCGACCGTTATCGGGAGTGGTGAACCAACCCTCAGATGTTTTTCCAGCACAACCCTACCACCAAACATACTCCTGGCGTCAACGCTAATAGCGGTCTCGCCCCGAGTCTGTACCAGACTATCCAATTCTTCTACTCTCGCCTGTCGCGCCTGATTGGAAAAGAGGGTTCGTAATTCGTCTGGAGTCATGTTACGTTGTCCAACATCGAGCTTTATACCCAGACCCTCTTCTCCAAGCGCGTCGTAAACCGTCCGTCGATGCGGGTCAGACAAGACTTCGAATGCATATTGTATTTCTTGGAACCTCGGGTCGGCTCTCGATCGTGCAAGTGATGATGTGTGCTTGTCAGGATGGAATAAGCGGGATAATCTTCTATGAGACTCTCGAATTTCCGTCACGCTCGCCGTAGGACTCAAATTCAAGACATCGTATAACCTATGTCTGTTGGGCTCTTCTGCACTCATAGTCCAGCCCTGAGAAGCAGGTAAGCAAGAAGCTTGGTGCTATTGCAACAAGCTGACGGATGGGCGATTCTCCAGAAACTTACAAATTCAGTTGCTTACCAGGATTCGAACCCGTGTGATCTGCAAGAACAGCTTTCTTGGCTTAGCGGCAGCTATTTGCGTGGCCTGCTGTGTAATACTCGAGGTAGCCGCTGCGTAGATTCAGGACACTGAGCATAGGGGAAAAGCTTCGTAGCGAGTACATCAAGAACACGATTGCCCAAGTTAGCATAGCTGGTCAGATCAAATAGGCAGACTACGAAAGGACTCGCGTGCTCAAGTCAAGTCATTCTTCAGGTCAATGTCTGAACTTGCCTTACCCGGGACAATCGCGCCAAAAAAAAACAATTATCATCAGCATCTCTATTGACGACTATCTGTTATGTTTTTAGAGGAAGGTAGAGAAGGAAAAGAGGGTATTGAAGCAGGACAAAATGCCTTTACGCCGAATCGAACGACGGACCCCATCATTACTAGTGATGTATTCTACCACTGAACCACAAAGGCTTTTGTGATGCCACAAATTCATGGTTCAATATATACACGTATTCATATTAGCTGGCAAATGATGACGACGATAATGGTCAGAAAGGTGCTCACGGATATCACAATAGAGTCAGGAGTGGAAGAAGAGAGCTGCAGAAGTCGAGAGCAAAATATATTATGTTTTCGGATATAAGTATGCAGCAAATCAAGACATTGCTAGCCTTAATGAGTTCGTCATCGGTCTCGACTCGGAGCACGTTCAGCCAATTTGATTCAACATGGAGCTGTCGAAGCGGTCAATAACCGTTGACTGTCAAGGAAATTGTGAAAGTAAAGAGAAAACAGCTTCGCTATGCTATATATCGCCTAAACAAAGCCTCAAATTTTCGAAAGAATTATTTTCGATCCCTTGTTCCCATTCTTGGCGGCTGTCTCAATGTTCATTTTCTCAGATCGCAAAGCTTTGATGAGGCCTGCATGATTTTTCGTCTCTGGGCCAAGTGACTCGAGCAGGGCAACAACGACAAATGATCCGTCTCCACAACTCCAGGCACTTGCCTCAGAGCAGATTTTGGGCGCCAATTTATCAGCAAATCCTATCGAAGGCTCAATCTTTTCAATCTGCTTATCAGCCTTACTGTAGAATCCACCTTGAACCAGAGTCTTGAGGAATCTAGGAGTGTGCTCCAAGAGAGACTCGCTGGGAGGTGCATCGAACTTCTTCAGTAGTGCGGACACTGCATGATCTCGATCTGCAGGCGAATTAAGCAGTATTTCTACCAATAGGGAGGACGCGTTCGGATCGCTTAGCATGCCATCAAGATTGTCGGCCAACGTAGACACGAGAGATCCGCTTAATGGTTCCAGAATTTCCTTACGACGGACATCGTCATCTTTCTTACTCGTGGTAGATTTCAGCTCCTGGACCTGGTTGAATACAGACATCTCCCTCGCTGTAAAGTATCGCGATTGGAGTCCACCTAGTAAGTATAGGAAAACCTTTCTTGCAAATCGATCTTCGAATAAATCAACACATTTCTTTGTTATGTCTGGCATGAAAGCCTTGGTAAGCAGAACCGTGTCGTCGACACACATGAACAGCGCAACAACCGTCATCCAGCCGAATTCATCGGTCATTGCTTTGACGATGTGGTCTCTGAAACTCTTCATGACGGCCTTCCTCTCCTTTGCAGCAGACAGCGCAATCACTATAGATGCAACCTCACTTCCGTCCTTTGTATGGACAATTTCAGGCAATAGGTCCTTGATCAACTCTACCACCTCCGCCTTTTCAGATTTGTTGGAATTTTGCAAGAAGGAAAGTAGTGCGCGATGAATTATCGTGAATCCGATAGATCCTTTCTTCACAGATCCTTGGATAGAATCCCACAGGTTTTTCATGATTGTATCACGTTTCTCAGGGCTCTCAGCAAGAAGTTGTTTGAGAGTTTTACCGCCGCTGCTTTCGAACACGGAGAATTCCGCACCGTACATTTCAGACACTAAAGCCTCTTGCTGAACAGGTGTGGTATACTCTCGGAAAGCATCCTCCACAACATATGCAGCTTCTTTATGTTTGATTAATTTGCGGACGTTTCCATGTATTTCGGATAGAATAGCATCGCGGTGGGTCGCGTTCCCATAGTACAGCATCTTAACCACCAAGAACTTTCCATAAGTAGATTTCGACAAATCTACAAATCGTCCTTTAAGCTCCTTGACTATTGTCGTACGCTGGTCTTCAGTTCCATATTTGAAGCATGCTTGTACCACGCGACTTGCATCGTGCTTGAAGATGATGTCGACTACACGGCCAGAGATAAGTGCATATATGTCCTCAATAATTCTCTGTCTTTCTTTCTTGGGCAACTTTTTACGGTTGATCTGAGCCCACAATGTCTTCGAGCGCGCAAGGGTGTCTGCATGGGGCTTTGATGCCTTTCTCTCCGATAGCTTCTCCTTCTGTTTCAAATGAGCCTCTCGTGAGGCTGCTTCCTTATGGGGATCCAGAGGCAAAGGTTTTCTCTTCGTCAATCCACCAATCTCAGTCTGAGCTTCATCGGCATCATCCTCATCGTCTTCGCTCATCTCATCTTCTTGTCCAGATTCATTGGCATTGTCCGAGTCGTCGGATAAGTCGAGGTCGTCCTCACTTATGTCCTCATAATCGTCCGAGACAGAAACGTCCGAATTGTCGGCGGATTCTCCCAAAGGACTAGACTTTATCTTCTTAACACCCTCTTTCTTGCTGTTCGAGGGAGCTGAGCCGATCTTCCTCTTGGTAGCGACCATCACTGTTGTCGCACGCTAGAGCGCTGCCAACCAACTTTTTTGTTCCTGAGAGGAAGGCTGCACGCCGGATGCGAGCGAAACGACGTTAGACCCTCGCCGGACAAATTCAACATGTTAAGGAGACTTGGACGGCCAGGAGACCTTCCTTAACTCAAGGATTGGCATTGCTGCACTCTTTCATATGTTAATCATAATTGGGTGCTTCTAATCTCTAGATAGATAATTGTACGATTTTTTACTAAGACCTTCCGATCAAATGTGATACAGAGCTTGATGCAGTCCAGCAGGTGATGGATCAAGGCACAAAAGGTAAATTCCACTCACAGCATGAGCCCCGATTATCCAGCGATCCAGCCATCACTCAGGCATGATGAGATCGTAGTCTGACCTTGGCGAGACCAAAATCTTTTTCAAGATAGAAACATGCATAGACCCTGAATCCTGAATCCCAGAACTGGATCGTAGATCGCATCAACGGTTAAACCGATGTGATGACTTGACTTGCAGAATGACGCTTCCACTGAACAAAGAGCTAGCGTAAATTACACTTTGCTTGTTTCTGATATGCTTACTAAAAACATGACGCCTCAAGGTTGAAGATCGAACCGTGTAATCGTGCCTTTTCCAATGCGATTAAGGGGAATCAGATTGTCTTTCCGTTCTCAATCTTCCAGGCGGCGAATGCATGTTGCCAATCTTGCTGCATGGTAGTGAGACCCTCACATCTTCCTCGGACGACACGCCACGTACGATCTCGAATTATACGTTCTGTGCTCTCTTCTTGCTCGCAAACCCTTTTTAAGATTGGCTCTTCGTCCTCATCCCGTCCGGAATAGGGATCCAGCCTACGTCCTCGTATCTCTTCCGCAGTCAATTGGCGCTTTGGTTTAGACTTAGTCTTAACAGTTCCAAGGCAGAAATCTATAGTACTCGTCCTAGCATCCCAATTCTGAAACATGGTGTCCAGCAGCATATTGCAGGACGTATCATCGATCGGACTGCGAAGGACCTTCTTTTCTGATTTGGCGGTCGAGGCAGGATCGAAACGGGCCGGAAGTACAAGGTTATTGAGATTCTGGGTTATCGTATCATCGACAAGAGACCGGGAAAGACGGAGAAAGTCCTTAAAGGCTGTTATATCCTGACAGAAGTCGGGGTTCAAATTGAGAGACATCTATAAAGTATGTAACGATATGACTTGATGAATAAGACCGTTTGGTATTCGTATGCATTATGTATGGTACAGCCTTTATGTACGTTCTTGCCGATCGGGAAACATAAAGCTGCCTTAGTATAGTGGTTAGTATGAACCCTTGTGGATCAGTCCTGCCCGGGTTTGACGCCTGTTCGATTCAGGCAGGCAGCATATTTTGTTCTTTGCTCATCTACATCTGGTTCAGGGAATCATATACAAAGAATGGCAACACGACCCGCATGGGATGGAAGGAAAGAAGAGTCCTTTAGCTTTCATACCTGTTTCCGACTGTGCTGATAAGCATGATCCGTACACGACGCGCAATACAGCATGCGAAGCGTGAGCGCTACATTGCGAGAATTGCATTCATAATTGTCATAGCACTTTTGAGCCTAGTAAGTACATCACTTTAAAACATTGTATAGACATGCGCGCGCATCATTGTTGGTATCTAGAATAATTCTACGTCGCGTATTGCCTGGTTGCACATGAAACTACTTGGCCAGCTCCTGGCAGGGGGAGTCCTTTATCGGCTACATCGCTCACGTGGATCTAGTACTTCTGGCAAGGTGTCGCACTAACCTACGGATAAGATATAGACAAGCAGACCTTGATCCACAACAGCGGACACGACCAGGTGACCTTTATCGTGACCATTCGCTTGTCTTCAATTCGATGTCACGTTATACGAGGGAGGAAATACTGCACCTGAGACAATCTTCTATCATAGTCTTCCACACCCCACCTTTACCAGAATGGATATCTAGCGACGCCATCGTGGCCTCCCAAAACAAGAACAATAGGAATGGGGAGCGACAACCCTTATCAAGAAATCCTCGTATGTCGAATCTGCAGAATTGATCAAGCGGGCTCTAATCTATCAGGTACTACGGAGGATGTCAATGCCGCAAGCCCAGTCCGCGCAAGCAAGACAGACAGATTGGAAAATGGCGGTGTCCGGAACGGCAGAACTCCACACGATCTGGACAAAATTGACAGAAGCGAAGATCGCCCCGAGCGACAAGTCAAAAAGGTAGACCGTGAGCGGTATGAGAAACCTGCCTCTGCTCTCAAGATATACAAAGACTATAGGACAAACGAAGAAGGAGAAGAATCATTAAGCTCTCGTAAGGGTCGAAGATCAGATGTGCTTCCACCCAGTCGCAGTGGTGGTAGGCGCAATGATGCAGTAGACGATCGCATGGCAAAACCTGCGCGAGTTCTTGAGCCTGAGTGGATGTCCGGTGCACTTGACAATGAAGCAGATCATGATGACCCGACAGGCAAGACGGTTGATGATTTCGAGCGCTGGAAGCAATCGATGAAGAAGAACGACGGAAGTGGAGACATTGGTTTACCGCCTTTGGTAGATATGGGTACGGGAATAACGTTGGAAACAGGTTTGCTCGATGAGGGCATCACGAAGGAAGTCAGACCACCTCCCGGTCTCTCCACATCTCGAGCTAGCGTACAGGACCATAACAACGAATCAGCAACTACTGAGAGCTTCTCTAGGCCGCCGCCAATTGGTGAGCTTGATTCACCAGACGACAGGACATTCTCACTCCACCCTCCCGGATTTCCTTCAACCAAAGCCTTGCCGACGACAAGTCAGAATGTCCATACAGCCGTCAAGGGTTCAGGTTCGTCCAAATTCAGCAAATTCTTCAATCAGACACAAACGGCGACTCAAGATCATCCTCAAACAAACGGTCCGAAACCTGCTGAGGTCGCAGTTCCTCGTACAAATAATGGAAGTGACATTTTCGCCAATCTTAGTGGAGCAAAGTCGGGCGGCAACAAGGACGATGCTGAGGGATTCGAAAGAATCCTCGCCATGTTATCGTCTCAATCTGCACCCACTCGTGCCGAGTCCCAGATACAAAATTCATCTCAGAAAAGAACAGGAATGCAATACCAGGAACCGTACTTGCAACAGCACAGATCTTTCAATGACCACCATGCTCCACCTTTGCCACCGCAGAATACAACACAATCGTACGTGGGACATCTAGAAGCACTACATTCACAGCAAACTGATCCAAGGAGCAGTAGCTCCGCCCATCTCTCGCGCGCTCCAGGTCTTCCTGCACAGCAGAGAGGACCACCGCTGAACAATGCGAGCTTTGGGCAGACCTATGAACACCAACCTTACTCCCCAGAAAGACAAGCTGTGCCGGCGATGCGGGACATGACTTCGGGTCCTGGCTCTATTATGAGTCATCATACGCAAAATCAGGACTTTTTCTCTTCGTTGTTGAAGCAATCACAAGGTGTACATTCTGGCCCTCCCTATTCTGGCCAGCCTACGCATGGCCGGCTAGATGGAGGTAGCCGGTCCCCGCCTCATTCTCGACAGCCACGAGACTCCCAAGGGCATCCGCAAGCTTATCGAGGCCCAACGAACTTGGAGGAACAGCAACATTTACATTTCTTGCGGCAACAACAGGCTGCTCAATTGCAACATCCGTCGAATCAATCTCACCGAGCTCGTGATCCTGCCGAGCTAGACTTTGTGAACCAGATGATGGCGGAGCAGAGGCTGAATTCGGACTCGCGCGACTTTGCCCAGTATGGCTCCCATGCGCATATTCCACAAGGTGCCCAGTATGGTGCCCAGCGACGCCTGCCTCTACAACAAGGATTTGTCACGGGCGCTGGATCACAACCTGGTCCCGGCTGGAATGGGCAATTCGAAGTCGATCCCAGAATTCCTAATGCTTCTCAATATCGCCCATAATCTCCGGCATGTCGAGCACGGTAAGATGGCTATACGCACGATCGATGATGACGCTGGGACGGTTATGCTCATTTCTGATCCATATTTCCATCAGAATACATATTGCAGCCTAGACTCATCCTTAAACCCAGCCGTGCAGCTCCAAGCCTTGCATTCTTCATCGTTAATCCCTTGCCTGACTGAATGAGGACTGTTGCCCACTCGTAAAGTCGCCTGCACGTGCGCGCCGGGTGTGCCATAAGTCAAGCACTTCAACTTTCTTTGAGTATAGCAAGCACGCTGTCTAGAGTCCAGCGCAAGCATTAGCGAGACCATCAGGGTCGATTCTGCCCAAGGGTCGAATTGCCATGATGGCCTACAATACTGTCGTGATGAACGGCTCAGTCGGTGCGACCAAGAAGAAGAAGACGGAGTGGCCGGATGCTTTGAAGTTGTATGTCGGAAAGGCTTTCGAGAACGTGGAGGACACGGATCGTCCTGCTCTAGAGATTTACCTAAAGACGATGATCACGCAAGCATTTGAGTCGAACTCAGTGTGGACTACGAATTGGGCGGACGAGCCATTGCCGGCTTTGTCACGTCCGCAGTCGTTCAAAGAGCGCTGGGATGCGATGCAGCCAGAGTCGGCTGCAGTGTCGCCGACAACATCAAGCTCCATGCCTACTGCGAAGCGGAAAAAGTCGAGGTTCGATGTAGCTTCTGTTGGGAGCGAGATGGTAGACACGGACGAACAGAAGGCCAAGCGGGCACGCAGATTCGAACAAATGTCCCTGAAGCCCGCCCCCTCGGCTTCGACCGTTGACAGTGCGAGCATTGTTGGGTTCTCTGAGGGCGTGCCAGACTATGATGAACATACCATCATTGGCCACGCGACAAAGTTGGAAAAGTCGTATTTGAGATTGACCTCTGCCCCAGATCCGAGCACTGTACGCCCCCTGCACGTCCTGCGAGACACTCTCGATCTTTTGAAGAAGAAGTGGAAAGAACATGCTAATTATGCATACATATGCGACCAATTCAAGAGTCTCCGTCAGGATCTAACAGTACAGCGAATCAAGAACGACTTTACGATAACAGTGTATGAGATCCATGCCCGTATAGCTTTAGAGAAGTATGATCTTGGCGAGTACAACCAGTGTCAGACTCAACTACAGAATTTGTATCGGCAGATGCCAGATACCGGTCACCCGTTGGAGTTTCTTGCTTACAGGATCTTGTATATGCTCCATACACGGAACCTCACAGAGATAAATACCGTCCTGGTGAACCTGACGCCCGCACAACGAGCAGATTCGAGTATTGCGCATGCCCTGACGGTCAGGAAGGCGATGGCATGTAACAATTATCCTAGGCTCTTCAAGCTCTATCTCGACGCACCCAATATGAGTGGGTACCTGATGGACAACTTTGTTGATCGCGAACGAATCTCAGCATTGGCCATCATATGTCGAGGCTACAGACCTACACTGCTCCTGGATCAGGACTGTGCTAGAATCCTCGGATTTGCCGACGTCGATGAATTGATAGAATTTCTAACTGGGCTAGATGAATCCTTACTAACGAATAGTATCACGATGGGCGTGGCGGACCCTAAAGCACAAACGTCTGAGGGATTGCGGAGTAGTGGTAACGATCCACCCATCGACAACAAAGTGCATTTGATGGATACAAAGATTGCATTCGAAGTGTTTGAGGCAAAGAAAAAGGCGATGAATAGAGTGGACATCAAAGGACAGATTTGATTGTGTACAGTGTCCGCGCGAGCGAGCGAGCAAGCATAGTACAAGAGTCAGATTACGGATCACAGCGCCTGCAAGTTTAGTTAATACAACAGATTCTCCTTCCGTAAGTATCTCGTCATTGTCTATTACATACATGCGTATCGGAAGTGTGCCGCATAACCAAAGAAAAGGTGCATGCAAAACGTGATGTGTGTGTGTGTGAGAGGGATGTCATGATGAAGCATTACATCACTACCCACCTCGACCCCACACCATATATATATATATATCTCAAACCCTTCGCTCTTTGTGATATTGAACTACACTGAAAGACTCAAGATGTCCGACTCGATCAACAAAGGCTCAAAGACGAACGATCCCGTTTCACAAGACGCAGATCGAGTCATTCCTCGGCACACAGTAAGATAACCAAGAAAAAAAATGGGGTCAGGTGTAGATATTAATCTTGTTTCATAGGTGAATGGGAAGAATGCAGCTACGGGTGAATCGACGACCATGATCAACGAGCTGGAGGGTGAGGACGCTAAAGGATCGACGCACTCGCGCGACCCGAGACGTGAGAATGGGTTCAACCCGAACGATGCTTCCGGTGGTGGAAGTGCGGGATCCGACGGCACGCAGTACACGCAGACAAAACCTATTGAACAAGCGAGCGAGAGTCATACTTTGCCTGGACCAAACAGTACTGGAAAAGGACAGGAAAGCAAGGGACACAATCCGACTCAGTAATTTCCGTCTCGTTAACTCTCCTGAAATCGAAAAATGTACCAGTCCAGTTTAATCTGTTTTGTTTCCTTGTTTGGTATGAAAAGAATTACGAGATGAGTATTGAGATGTGTGTGTGTGTAACGGTGACACTCGAGATAGATGAATAATGAGTTCGGCTAAATTCTAGCCTTACACTAGCTATAGTATTGTCTATGTTGTGATGTATGTGATTAGGGAGGCACGGGTGGATGAATATGCAGAGATTTCAATCGTATTAGCCAATGCTTTCTTGTCGTTATGGAACCACAATTGGTTCCAGAATATTTCTGAACCTATCACTTCGATACCGCGTGACGGCGCCGGTCGTGTCTTGCACCACGATGCGCGGCAACGTCGACGCGTCAGTTTCTATCGTGCGCTGATTCAATTGGTCGTCGAGGCGGGTGGACAAGTGAATGTCGTGCAAGTCGAGTCGGAGATTGCGAGTATCTTGTTGTGGTTACCACCGTACGCGCGCCCAAACGTGCTCGCGATACTGAAATCGGGGTTCGTGAGACTCGCGGTCTGGGAGTACGGGCTTCGCAGCGCTTGGCGAGTACAAGTCACGTTTGAGGGAAATGTACAGAGATTGATCAAGGGACGAGGAGACTTGAGAGAGGAAGAATACGGGTTCGTGCAAATGTTGGCGACGGACGTATCGCACGCGGGAAAACAGTACGGTTCGATATTACTAAAGTGGCAAATTGAGCTGCACCGGCGACAGTGCCCGACGAGTCCCGGCGTCCTGCTCGATTGTACGTCCGAGCAGGCGGTCGCACTGTATCGAGAGAAATTTGGATTCTCACTTCTCGGCGAGATCAGAGTCGAGACGGGGACTGATTCGCAAGGTATCAATCTGGATCATCGCGATCGTGAGTTTGGGCGTAAAAAGGCCGAGGCGCAGAGGGCGTGCGTCCAGCGAGTCATGGTACTGCGATTCTCGTAGTAATCAGGCATGCATTTTAATTCTTCTTGCCTGACGATTCCTGTTCATAGACCCAGTCGTTGATGCCCCACTTGTTTCGTGCAATCTCGATTGCCAGAAACTGCATCCGCGGCACAAAGATACTATTGTCCTGTTCGTACTCTCGTCTCGGGTCCTTTCGAAGGAGAGAACCGAAATTGTAATCGTCCACGGTGTGTTCGTAAGTCATCATGAATTCACGCCAGACCTTCTTGCCTCCGGGCGACTTCATCTCGTCCTCGTCCAGGACCCTCGCGGCCCCCTCGCGGGTCGACAACTGCGGGAAGACGAGTGTCAGATGCGTGTAGATCTGGTCGTCGATCTTTGTAAACGACAGCTGGGAGCCGGGACGCAGGGAGAGCATGCGCCAGTATATCTCGAGGTGCTGGACGGCCTTTACGGCAAACTGTTTCTCAATATCCTCGAAATTATCTGCCTCTTCCGCATCGAAATCCGCGGGGGCCGGCGTCGTAGTAGGATCGAGACTCATGATTTACTTAGGAGTCGTCGTCGTCGTCGTCGTCGTCGTTGATGCTTCTCTGTGCGTCTTGCGACAAAAACTTTTTTTTTTGGTTGCGGCAGCCGACAGAATTTAAAGTTCAAAAAATGGAAGCAAGTGGATCATTGCGCCTGCTGCTTCACGAATTCATACAGTATATATATATATATATATATATATATTATAGCATAGCCTGCTACGGCTCATTGTTACCGTGCTGACGTAGTGATTCTTATAGATCAGTGTCTTGTTACATGTCGACACGGAGTCCGCACGCGCGGGACGACTCGGCGTCCTGGACGGACGAGCTCGTGGCCCGATTCGATATGATGGTCCATCCTGAAGGTGGGTACTTTGTAGAGACGGATCGCAGTCACCTGCGGGTACCCAACGTGCTCGAGCAGTCTCCGACGACGAGTGGAGGGACTCGTACGACAAGCACCACCATCTATTATCTATTGACCTCCACGAGGGCTTCCGGCTACTTCCATCGCAATAAAAGTCGGACCGTACACTGTCTGCACGAGGGCAAAGGTGTCTATGTCCTACTCTACCCGAGTGACCACCAACCTCGGACCAGATGCACGGCTCACATCGAGAGGACGACGAGGGGCCTGTATCGGAAACGTCTGCTGGCTAGCGGCTGGACGTTGGAGATCTTCGAGGTGGGCAGCGACGTCGGTATCTATCAGTGGCTAGTCGAGGGCGACATCTACAAGTGCTCGTTCCTCCGCGGTCTCGATACCGAGACTGGGGAACTCGGACGGGCGAGTGCCGCCGCAGACGGCCTGTTCATCAGCGAGGTCGTCAGCCCTGGCTTTGAATTCACCGACCACAACTTTATGAGTCGAGAGGACTTTACGAACGCACTTGGATCGGAACAAGTAGCGTACCAAGCTCTGCTGAACCCGAGAGAGAGTCTTCCTCAGGCTGATCATCTCAAGGACACATCTCGACAAAGAGCTATGGATATCAACTATTCAGCAGCGCATCTTACGGCGACAGAAAAATACGAGCGCTTGCTCGTAGCTGAATGCTAGTGTGACAGACCATACATGTTCATAATGTATATACACACATATATATATATATATATATATCACACAGTTACAGGCCGCCACCCGAAGCCTCAACCGCGTCTTGTCCGCGGCGCGTGAAGAAGCTTCTTCGATTCTTTACGCGTAATTTACGTGCAGTTTTGTCCACTCTCTTGGCTACAGAGGTCTGTCTGGTGTTTTGATCGATTGTCAGATGAGTGTCAGTCTGTAGATAAATCAGAGTAGTAGCACTGAGTTCCACACTGTATGACACATGGGCGATGCAGAGGCGGACTTCCGGCGCCAGCAACATGAGATTCTCTACGGATTTGGTCCGCGCGCCGCTATGGACGCTTTAGACGCAGCACAGGCAGCTGCCGTGGGGACGTATGATTATGGGCTCTCTGCTCATGCTGCCCATCCGGCCCCTCAGTCGAGGAAAGAACGGTTCGGCAGTTTCAGAGCAACGCTGGGAAGTGAGTCCATGGATGAGAGCATGTCCACGCTGCCGAGCAACTCTATCTATCTATCTGGCCAGCGGCCACGAGATGGCGTCAACCATGGTATGCCGCTCATCGAAAGGTCTGAGAGGGATGGACCGTCGGCTTTGGTGTCGACCGGGGCAGCTCCTGAGTCGCCGGTCCGATGTAACGAGGAGCAAATTGCTATGAAGAAGCGTCTCGCCTTGGACCGTGCACGCCAGAAGCAGCAGGAGGCCGCGAATGCTAGAGGTCGACAGCAATTACAGCAGTACGGATTACTTGTATCGTCCAGTATGGACGAGTCATCGAATATGACGTTTATCCCTCACCTGCCCCGTCGGGCCTTTACGCCCGACTCGAAACTGAGTCCAGAGCAGCTCGAGGTCCTGAATGCCGTCAGGAGTAGACGAAACATCTTCTTCACCGGTTCAGCGGGCGTTGGTAAATCCTTCTTGTTGAAGGAGATATGTCGATATTTACAGTCTCAAGATCGACAATTCTACGTCACAGCTCCAACAGGTATTGCAGCTATCAATATCTATGGCAAGACGATACACTCGTGGGCAAGGCTAGGTAAGGGGGATGACGGCTGGCTGAACTACTCGGTCGCCTTGCAGCACAAAAACACTGCCCACTGGGAAAATGCAAAGGTGCTGATCATTGATGAGATTTCTATGCTTTCTGCCTCGTTCTTTGAAAAGTTGGACAGAATCGGAAGGTCCGTTCGATGCGATTCGAGACCATTTGGGGGGATCCAATTGATCTTGAGCGGCGATTTCTTCCAATTGCCCCCTGTGGAACGTCTCAAAGCTTGTTGGAAGTGTGGAGAACAGAACGGTGTGCCTTCCGAGGCGCCACCGGCCGAACAGATTCCTCCCCTGTATGACGAAGCAAAATGGGTGCGATGTCCTTCGCTTGATTGTGGTTATATCCAGAATCAAAATGCCGTTTATTGTTTCGAGACCATGACCTGGAAAGAACTAAATTGTGTAAATGTCGTTCTTACCAAGGTCTTCAGGCAGAGTGACCTGGAATTTGTCGGGTGTCTCAACAGACTTCGATTCGGACAGTGCAGCATAGAGGACGAGATTCTCCTGAAGTCGTGTATGCGGCCCCTACCTCCTGTGGCCAAAACCGGCAATGGCACGAGCTCTCAGGGCCAAGATGTCAAACCGACAAAGCTACTGCCACATCGCGAATCAGTAGACACTGAGAACAGGGCCGAACTGAAGAAGCTTGCCGGGCAAGAAATGCACATGTTTGAAGCATACGACGAAACGCATGGCCCGAAAGCGAACAAAGGTGATTTCATGAAGCTTAGAGACTGTCCCGCACCGCCCGCCACACAGTTGACTATAGGATGTCAGGTCATGCTTTTGACCAACCTCTCTTTTGCCGACAAGCTCGTCAATGGTTCTCGAGGTGTCGTTGTAGATTTCGTAGAAGGCGAAGATTCTCTGCAGCGTGCGAAGGCGGACGACACGAAGAAAAGTCAGTCAGAGATAGACTCCCTCGATGAATGGGCTAGTGCCAATCACGATGGCAAGAGAAACAAGCAACCTATGCTTCCCTGTGTGCTCTTTGCTTCTGGCAGGTCGACCATAATCGTGCCGCACACTTGGTCATATCCCATCGATTCGAATAATAGTGTCTGTCGGACGCAGATACCACTGAACCTAGCTTGGGGTAAGCATACTTACCACCTACAACCAAGGCGATGACTGACTTTGCAGCGATGACAATCCATAAGGCTCAAGGCCTCACACTAGATCGCGCGTCGATAAGTTTGAATCGCGTTTTCAGCACCGGTCAGGCGTACGTAGCATTATCTCGGTGCCGTTCCCTAGCAGGTCTTCATCTTCAGACTTTTTCACCGGAAGTGATTCGAGCTGATCCACGATGCGTTCGTTTCTATACCGCCCTCACAGGTCACCCGCCTGATTCCACCACGAAGTCGTTGAAGGACAAGAAGGAGGAGTATGAGAAGCTGCTGGATCAGGCGATGGACTCGTACTTTGACAATGTCGAGCAAATCCCAGATCTTGAAGAACGACAAAAGACGATTTTCATGGAGACGATTTCTGAATGCTACGAAGAGGCAAAGCTGCGCTTCTCGACCCGCGGACGTTCAACCTCGAAGAAAGGTCCTCTACACAAGACAGAGCCTAGTGACTCCGGTCTGTATTCTACCATGAGCGAAGGTCTAAAAGCTTTGGAACAGCAGGAGCACTCCCTGCGCTCAACCCTGGACCGTAATCTGTCAAAAAGAGCAGAGTGCATCAGTAACCACGAGGCCGTGATTCCGACCCAAGTGGATATTCACCTGAATCGTACGGCAAACCCCTCGCGCACTACCACGAAAAATATCGTCGGCAGCAGCGGCAGCAATATGGACTATTCTCTTGCGCGGAAGAGAGAGGACACGACAATCAAGCCTGAGCGGCGTACTTCGTGGACGAAGCCTGACAGTCCGAAGCGGAGCAAGACCTCTGGATCGAGATCGTCGGAAGTCATAGATCTGTGCGACTGATCTCATCTGCCCGCACGCGAATCTGCGACGCTACTGTACTGTAACATAGGATATAGGAACACGAACATATGTATACCTGACGGCGTTGTGCATTGTGATCACGAACCTGATTTTGTGATCGTTAGTGGGGCCGGTGATCTGGGAGGAGCGTGGGAGGAGCCTCGTGTTCACTTGACATCTGAAGTGTCGTTTGGGTTGGTGGACGTGAAGGCGCGTTTGTATGCTTCCGTGACCCTGCCCCTGCCCCTGCCCCTGGATCCATGAACAATGTCTTGATCGACCAGACATACAAGGACATACAGGCTGACAGGAAGCTTCCTGCCGATGTGCGAAAGGCGGGCCACTTCGATGCCCTAGTAGCTGTTGCCAAGGCGCGGAACACGAAACATGCCATTCCGACCCTCAACTGTTTCGGGCGTCTCCTGACCACGAACGCAGTGAGCCAGGTTCGAGGGCCTTTCTGTTTTCGCGAGTTACACTGTGGCTGACTCACAGTAGACTCAAGTCAGGGATGTTATCGATGGGTTAAAGGCTCTCTCGAAGACGAATCAGGATATTCAGCTGAAAGCGTTGCAAACGTTGCCGTTACTGCTGTCCAGCACTTCCATTTCCCTGGCTGGAGATAATCTTGCGACATGTCTCGCCATTCCTATAGGTCTCCTCGATGCCGCTGGCATCGTGGGGAGCATAGCGAGCGCGAGTCTACAACAAATGCTCGTCAGCCTGTTTGACGATCCGGCCCAGGCGAGAGAGGCCGACATATCCCGGATCTTTGAAGATCTCTGTTCTAGTTTCTCGGGGAACGCGACTGGTTTCGTGTCCTTCGAGATGGTCAAAAGGCCGTTGCTTCTCGAACTCCTCGAGTCAATACTTGCTGCTGGCAGCAGGCTGTTCAAAATACATCCTTCCTTGATAGACGCTAATTTACTCCCCAGCTTACTGAATACCGTGCGAGACGAAAAAAGCTCGTTCTTGTTGGTGGTCCGTGCCCTCAGAATATCAAGTCTGCTACTGCCTTCGAAAGAAGCGCTGGTTCTCGGACTGCTGCAGATCTTACCTCAGGCAAGTGAGCCACGGCAGGTCATGATACTCGAGGCTCTAGAGGTCTCTATAGGAAATATACCTGAGATGCGTTACACGGATGTGGTACAGACTCTTCTGTTGTACGAGG
Organism: Taphrina betulina; assembly: GCA_008802775.1. Taxonomy (NCBI): domain Eukaryota; kingdom Fungi; phylum Ascomycota; class Taphrinomycetes; order Taphrinales; family Taphrinaceae; genus Taphrina; species Taphrina betulina. Next base: position 41,589 of record VWSI01000052.1, on the reverse strand, counting down.
ACAGCTTGCCCGGCCTCGGCACATACTCAATAGCCTCGCCTCCCAGGGCGAAGAATGAAGAGATCACGCTGGACGGACTGATCTATACTGAGACCGCGGATGCACATTCTCAAGAAGGACTTGGGAGCTGGACCAGGCCTGCCAGAAGACTCACAGCCCAGCTAAACCTCGGCGACGCTCCCAAAATAAATCCAAACTACAAGTATTACTTAATGTTCCAACTGGTCTCAACACTTTCGCTTCGACCGAGCACTATCTGGAAAGATCTGCTGGTCATCCTTTCCGCATTCCTCTCGTCTTCAATCTCAAGTTCGATGGAGACTTCTCTACTATCTGACTTTTCAAAAGCCACCGTATCCTTGAATGCTCTGCCTGAGAAGCGACCCAGAGATCTGTATCTTCGGCGCCTCGGCAGAGTGGCTGTCTCTTCGTCACTAACGTCAGAAGATCCTACTTCTCCAAAAGCCTTCGGTGCCGCCCCTGGTGATCCATCTCAACGATCGTTTTCATGTTTGCACACCTTTCTCGGTACAATAGTTATACTGCGAGACTCTTTCGATATCCGCTCCTGGCTCCAGGTATTAGAAATACTCAGCTCGGCAGAATCTTTGTTAACGCATAAATCTCGTCGAGGGAGAAATCACTCAGGAAGTATCATGTCTGGCATTATGAATGAGGAGAGATCTCCTTCAATCGGCTCCAATACAGCGTCTGATATGTCGCGTCTATCAGTTGAGATCCAGCAATTCTTCCAAACGTCGAACGAGATTTCCGACGAATCGTTCTCTGCGCTCATCGAGGCCCTGTGTACCTTGCAGAAAGGCGTACCTGGTTCCCCCTCACCAATGACTCCGACGGGCAGTCTCTTCAGCAGCCCTGTTTCCCATCGAGGTCGAGATTCGTTATCGTCCTTCTCAGCCTTAAGTCTAACGAATTCTGCCACCGCTTCCTTGGACTTTTCGCTCGATAAGCTACGAGAATTATTGCCCTCCAACATACGAAGATTTGTGGATAACGACGAAAGCTGTGGATGGAGCACTCTTCTAGACCATCTGACTCGGCAGATCGAAGGAGATAGCTTGATCGCAGCGGAAATATTGGGATTGCTCATCACCAAAGCTGTCCAAGCAAATCTAAAGACAGCAGCTCAACAGAAGCGCTTTGTCTTTGCCTTACAGTCCATCACAGGTGATGGCGAAATCAGAGTTACACAGATCAATACCGTTGCGAGTGTCTTGGAGGTCCTTGGGCACGACCTGACATGCGGTTGGGATCTGATCCTTGAGATTCTCCAAAGCATAGCCAACGAAGGACCTTTGATCTCTCCTGACGCTTTGAGAACTGGCTTTTCGTGCTTGCAATTGATCTGCACAGATCTGTTGCGAGTGATGCCGGAAGAGCAAAAGTCGCAATTGATAGAGACTATTGTGAGCTATGCTTCGCAAAAGCAGTCTGTCAATATTTCTCTGAGTGCAGTCGGACAATTTTGGACAATCCTCGATTCTTTGCCGATGGTGCGAGACTTTACAAAGATACACGAGCAACATAGTCCTAGCCTAGAGGACGGAACTCGGCCCTCAGAAGAGTCTTTGTGGCTCTTGTATATGGAGAGTCTGATTCATGTCTGCCAGGACAACCGGCCTGAGACGCGCAACTCTGCCATTCAGGCCTGTTTTAGGGCTATAAACAAGCTTCAGTTGCTCGGTATCAGTGCGTTCATGTCCTCACTACATCTCCTTTTGGAGGGACTACATGTACTTTCGCTAAGACTAAGGCCTGAGAGCGAGAGTGTCATCGACACTGTAAGCTTCATCACTACCGGCACTGGACGCACGCTCTTTGCCGCAATTGATGTGCTCGACAAGACGGACCATCTTGTGCAGGTCTGGAAGTTGGCATTGCACTATTTCGAAGCGACTGCGAGATCGCCCAGGGTTGAGATTGCATCAACTGCTTTGTCCACAATCCTTGAGATCTCTACATCCATTCCATCTGGACTCGAGACATCTTCGACGATCTGGAACGAAACTTGGCTTATGGCCGCAAATTGCGGGTCTGCCATGTTCTCGGACAGCGGCGAGCTGCAGCAAATGACTCAGGAAGGACTCACGATATATTTACAAGTACTCGCAGGACTCTGTGAGAATAGCGCGTCGAATCTTGAGGCCGATCGACTCGACACCCTCATGGCCTTGACGTATCAAGCATTGACGTACAAGAGGAGCCGGACTTATTATCTGGACGTCGACTATCTCTCAGCAGTACAAAAAGCGGCCATGGCGCTTTGCACTACATTGTTAAAAGGCAAACCAAACCACAAGAAATCGCTGCTGATCCATCTTTCCAAATATCTGAAATTGGCACCTCAAGCTCATCTCTCAGTGAACGAGTACGTTTTCGTCGCGGCAACCAAGAGTAGCAATAGTGGTACTACATGGACAGGCAGGCCGACTTTTATGGCGTTTGCTTTTTCCTTGCATGAATCAATAGCCAAGGAATACGACGCCGGATGCGATTCCGAACTACAAGCTTTGAGCTGTTTAATGGAAGCAATGAATTACTCTATCGATGGCCGCTTCAGTAGAGTCTCTGTATCAAACAAGGCGAAGACCCACGAATTATGGAAGACGTCGACCACTCAAATTCTGCAGTTTATAAAGCTGGTTGAAAGTAGGTTATACTCGACGGAAGCACATGACTTGTGGCCTCACATTGTGGACACTGCGACCTACTTGTTTGCACCGTCTGAAACTCACTCTGAAGAATTTGTCTTGGCGTCACTCAACACGTTGCGAGGTCTTATCGTTCCCAAATTAGGATCACAATCAAAGGTGTTGGTTGAGCGGTACGTGGAAGCGTTGTATCGCGGGTCTTGGTTTTACCCACAATCTGAAATGACGGAACCGAGTACGGTGATGGCAGAGTATTATAGTGATTTCATCATTCGAGAATGGTGTTTACTCGAACTTTTCAAGTTATCCATCATGACTAGTACTAGTACTAGTACTACGACGATGCCGAAGGAGAAAGAGGGAAAAGAGGAAGAGACGACAGTTTGTGCCGATATAGCGTTACGATTTGTTTCGAAACGCGCGTCAAACATTTTGTCGCGGTTTGTGAATAATGCGTCGCTGCGATTACATCAACCGCTGTCAAAGGTTGAGTACTCTGAATTACTATCAGTGTTGAATCACTTGTCGGACGAGACAATCACGGGACACGCGAATCAACGCGTATTATTGAAGGGCGTTTATGTCGTCATTATTGACGCGTTGGTGATTATCGGTCACGGCGATCCCAAATTACTTGCACTATTGAAAAATGTCTTGTTACGGATCGGCGAGCAATTATAACTTTATAGAGCAAAATAATTCTTGATGATTTCTCTGCCCTTGACGATATTCAAGATTCTGAGTCTTTCATCGACGAGATGAGCACAATCTGAACTTTGGCCCATGGGGAAATGGACGGCTGTAGCTGAGAATTCCTGCTCTAGCCAACGCACCATAGGGATCGACCCACCTTCACGAATGATGAGTGGCGGGATCGACCACGCTTCGTGAATCAAGTGTGCGAGCCGTGTGAATTGAAGGGACGTCGGTGGCGACACCCACCAATCCGACGAATTCTCAATTTTAATCGTCAATTCATTACACGACTTGAACTTTGCAAATTGTTCTGTCAGGTGTTGGATGAATGTGGATTTGATGATGGCGAGAGTTTGGTCGGGTACGATACGCATGGAAATATTCGCACTTGCAGCGTGTGGAATAATCGTCGAGTTGCCCGGTCCAGACACTGATATCTTGTGAATCGTCAATGACGGGCGACACCACCGGTTCATCAAATCCTCTACAATCTCATCTCGATCTGAAAGTGTCTTTTCCTTGCCCGTCGTCCCCTTGAGTGTGGAAGTCTTGGCAGTGTTATGATTGAGTCTTGTGGATGAGCCGGGATTGTCGAGTTGACTATTGGCAATTTCCTCGTAGAACCGTCTTTCGTAATCGTCAATCGCACGAACTGGGTCGTAGAAATTGGGTAGGGCAATGGCGCCGGTATCGTGCGTCAAGGTCGCCAAAAGATTCACTAGATCGATCGTCGGTTCCCTCACGCTACCGCCTTCGACACCAGAGTGAATGTCTGGCAACGTATTCGAAATCTTGACGGATGCGTGAATCACGCCGCGAAGGCCATACGTGAGACATGGAACGCGATCGTCGAGCCAATAAGAGTTGCTCAAAAACACTTCGTCGATCCTTCCAATCTGACCAGACTCGCGACACTGCTTGATCGCTTCGCGGAACCCACGAGACCCGGATTCTTCCTCTCCCTCAATCAGAAATGTCAAATTGACCGCCAACGATTGCGTCTGTAATAATTCGTGGGCGGCAAATAAAGCAGACAAGACTGGCGCTTTGTTGTCACTGACGCCTCGACCGTACAAGTATCCATTGCGACCCGTCAATGTCCACGGCGATTGAGACCAGGCTTCCTCATTCGCGGAAATGACATCGTAGTGGCCATAATACAAGATACTTCTCGCCGCTTCGCTTGACTTTGCATCCTGTGCTTGAAACTTGATCAGGACAATCGGATTGTGCGCCGTCGGTACCAAAGTCGCTTCTGCCCCAAGATCAGATGCCAACCGTCGAAGATAGGATGCCGCTCGTCGACAATCTTCCATGTGATCTTCCGAATTACTGATGCTGCGGTAAGACACTAATTTGCGTAGAGCGACCATGAATTCATCACTCGTCTCCGACTCGACGGTCAGATTCGACATGGCGGAAGTCTCCGACTGCATCTTTGGTACTGCAGATTGTTGTAATTGCCAAATCGCCACATCATTGTCGTTGCCGCCGGTCACGAGGATGCGTACGTCCGGTCCCGATGACGAGACTGCAGAACACAGTGTCGTTCCCTTGTGAGCAGACTGCGTGTCCACAAGTTCGACGCCGCCAGCCAGATCCCACAATTTGACCTGCGTGCCACCGACACTCGCCAAAAGATGTCTTGAGATTGAGAGCGATTGGACATCAGCATCGTGTGCTTGTAACCGTCTCAAGAGCTGATTCGTCTCGAGGTCCCAGATCGAGATTGTCCCCTTAGATTGGCCTGCGTAGAGCAGGGATTCATGCTGCGTCAAGCTGAGGATCGAGGCGCCCTGAGACTGACAGAGCGACCTGACCTGATGCGGCTGGCCGCCCGTCAGAGACCATATATTGATGGCGGCGTCCCCACCACCGGAAAAGAGGACTTCTTCAGCCGCGTATTGTCCGATGAGTAGACAAAAGACGTAAGAGTAATGAGCGTACTGAATGACATCGTCCTTGCCAATCTCAATCAGCGTCCCAGACTCTGTGTCATGCACGGAAGAACCCCTACGCGTACGCGTGCCGGGCGGCTGCGCGGACCGGCCACTGGGTCCGGTACTGTCGAAAAACTTGTTTGGTCTGCGTGTGGGAAACGAGTCGCGACTGGGAGTAGGTCTCTCGAGTCCGAATTTGACCCACTGGAGACTCGTATTCTGACTGCCCAGATACAGCGTGTCATGTCTCGCCGAATAAGCGGTGGAGAAGATGTCCCCGACGTCGTAGGAACTGTACAGGATGTTGAGGCACTTGAAGGAGGCCGTACACCAGACCTTGACGATCGAGTCGCCGGAACTGCTAAAGAGCTTGGAATTGTCCGGACTCAACGTCAGGGAGAGAACCGACCCGTTGTGTCCCACGAGATCAGCGACATGCTGGAACGTCTTGAGGTCATGGACGGTGATGACATGGCCCTGCGTACCTGCAAAGATGTACTTGTCCGAGACTGCGACCGAGAGGATACTCGATGCCTCGTGCGATATCCTATGGATGGACTGCATACAACACACCTTTCAGTTCATGCGTCTCTCACTATATATCACCGTGACACCACAATAAGATATAAGAATGCTTCTAAAAAAGGACTGATACGAGACCTGCACTACCACTACGAGCTCTGTCACTTGCGTGAACTGAAAAGTCGAGCGAACGCTCGTTCGGCTCTCATTGCGGCCCCGCAATCGCTGGTCGATAGACTGCATTCTACGACGATGGCCTCTGTGTGGTGCGCAGTGTTGTGAGTGACTTGCCCAGTCAGGGCAATTGATGTCGTGTCTGCGATGGCCTGCTCACGGGCAGGGCGGCCAGGGCGGTTGGCTTTATGTGCTGGAGGTACGGTTCAGCCCATCGTGACGTGCGAGACCTTGCCGTTCTCGTCCGTGTGGACATTGAGGCGATCCTCGCGCATGTCCCTCGTGGTCATGGAGCCCGGCGGTAGTATCCTGCGCGAAGCAGGTAACCTGTCGTGCGGGAACGTATTTGTCCGAGACTCGGGGTCTGGCACGATCGTCTGGCCGACGAGTCGATCTGACCATTCTCGCGTCTTGGCCGCCATCTGTTCCATCCTGCGCTGCACCTCCACGCTCTGATAAATACCTTGTCGCAGAGAGCTCCCCAGCCGCCACTAAAAAACGACGGAGACGGACAAGAAGGGTGGGAACAGGGAATGCTCTCGTCGAACGAGGTTTTGTTCGTCGGGTCCGCGGTCCGAGAGATTCAGGATTCCCCGCACGCTGGAAAAAGAGTGTCCCGTCCAAGTTGCACACTGTGCATCGCCGTCATTCTCTTCTTTATTGAACGGAATACGGAAACAGGTTCGAGATGGCCGACAATCTGGATCAAGGGTCGCTGTTTGGTATTGCTGGGAAGAGCGTGCTGGTGACGGGCGGCGGGCAGGGGATAGGGTACATGATTGCAAAGGCGTACATCGCGAACAATGCGGCTCACGTCTTCATCAGCTCTCGGAAGGCGGACGTGTGTGAGGAGACGTGCAGGGAACTGAACGCGCTCGGGTACGCGGGCAAGGCAATCTCGATTCCGGGGGACATGCAGGTCCGGGAGGACATTGATGCGCTCGTCTCGAAGATCTCGGAGGTGACGGGCGGCAAGTTGCACGTCCTCGTCAACAATTCGGGCAACAACTGGGGTGCGCCGTTCGCCGAGTACCCTGACAAGGCGTGGGATCGCGTCCTCGGGTTGAACTTGAAGTCTCCCTTTGTCATCACGCAGGCCTGTGCCCCGCTGCTCGAAGCGGCGGCCACGGAGGACGATCCCAGTCGCATCATCCACATCGGATCGGTCGACGGCAACAAGGTCCCCATCCTCGAGACCTTTGCCTACTCGGCGTCCAAGGCAGGTCTGCAGATGCTCTCAAGGACCCTCGCCGCGCATCTCGGGCCGCGTCTCATCACGTCAAACGTCATTGCCTGTGGGCCCTTCAGGTCACACATGATGCGTGCCACCCTCGAGGCCGGCGAGGACGCCATCAAGATGAATATCCCGCTCGGCAGGATCGGACGACCTTCCGACGTAGGCGGCATCTGTGTCTTTCTCAGTTCCAGGGCCGGCAGCTACGTCAATGGATCCGTCATTGGCGCAGACGGCGGATACCTCAGTTCCAACGGCCGATTCTACGAGGACTCCAAGTTGTAAGAAAAATTTTATTAATTAAGAAAGGTTGCTTTACCTCTAGTGTCCCTCCTGTGCAGTGCCGTCGCTGCTCACACTGAAATACTCCCTCTCCTTTGGCGTCATCCTGCTGAACGTGACTTCATCCACTTGCTTGCCATTTCCGAATCGCGAATAATATTTATACCTGAAATCGACGTGACCGGGCTGTCTCACCCTCTCGAGCCGCTTTCCCTCACCACCATGGATCGAGGAACGGGGCACCCTACAGTACGTCAATAACCGGCGTGACCAACGGCCGAAATTCTGTGTCGAGTTGGCGATCAGCGTCATGTCGCTGCGTTGTGGCAAGTCGACTGGAGAGTAATCCTCGTTGACGGTGGGCAGCCAGAACACCAGCCGTCCCCCATCCTCTAGTAATTCAGCCGCATAGTCGAGGAAATCGTCCGCGAGATCGCTCAGTTCATATGGTTTCTTGGGCGGAATGTAATTCTCGCGAGCATGGACAAAAGTTCCGTCAGGAGTCAACGTCGGACCTTGCCGGCCGTAGAGCTTGGTCCCCGGTGCTCTTCCCAAGGTCTTGGCGCCTGCACGAACACCATACGGTGGGTCTCCTAGGATACCAGAAACCCGGAAATTCGAGTGCCACGGTGGATGTTTCACGTCAAAGGTGAGGCAGTCCAGCAATAAATCCGTCAGATTGTATTGATCGAAATTATACTCGATGTTCTTGTCGTTGGCAGCCGGTCCCTTGATCTGTCTACCGTCAATGTCGCTGCCGAGGACGGTGGCGCCGAAAGCAGCAGAGGTGACCAAGAATGACCCGGTGCCCACGAACGGGTCATAGATGATGGCGTTTGGACGTGCGAGGACCTGATTGGCACTGACGAGAGAAAGCTCAGACTCCATGCTGGTCGTGCCCAGATATCCCCTCTTTTTCAAATCATAAGTCCCAATGAGATGACGACTCGTCCCACCTACATGACGTCCAAAAAAGACCCGCCTGAACGTCCTGGAATTATTATCGACGCCACCTGCTTCCCATTCCTCAAGAATGGCAAACGTGTACTCTGGATTCCTCATGTCAATCTTGCCGAGCCATCCGAGATGACTGAAGCTCTCGATCGCAGTGCGCTGATCGTCCTTTGACCGTGTCGCCTCGTACGCCTCGAAGCAGAATTTGAAACTGACTTGCTCAAACTCTGGAAACGGGTACCTCTCATGTGCCTTGAGATTCTCGTGACAGGCATCATAAGAGTCACCAGAGCCCATCAGCTCGTATATGCCGCGATTGAGGATACTGCGAGAAACCAGCAGTTTAGCCTCCTCGTCATTCTTCAACGAGACTGTAAAGAATGGCGAAGTTTGCGTATGCGAGGAGAAATCCACTGATATATCATACAGCTTAGCCAAGGACTCCAATTCCTCTCTGCGAAAGTCCGTATGGTGAGTCACACCGTAGATCAAGTACGTAGGCATTGAACCTCCCAAATCTGTGCAAGGATCAGAAGCAGACGACTAGCTACAGGCCGCAGTCAAATGAAGGGGGAACAAAATTTGACAGGATGTAACTGTAGCCCCTCAAATACGACGAGAACTACAGTCTACGCAGCAAAGAACAAAGAGAGTGATGAAAGGACAACCAAGTAGTTGGTTCTCTCCATGAAAATCTTGATCAAATGGATTTACTAAACCCCAGATCTGGTAGTTGGGGCTCGAGCACGATTTCACGTTCACAATGATTATCACTACCGGTGTTCTATTGCTGCCGTCCTTTATTTACCATGATGACCACATCCAATTGGTCGCTGACTCGATTTTCCCTAACTACCACTACTGTGATGAGGCGCTGACGCCGGCAATTGACCTGACTGGAGCACCATTGTACAAGAATTCCTAGAAGAGTCGGAAAATGAAAAGTTCGTGTGAGGCTTGTATCAGGTCGACTTCGCAGCCCCTGCTGCGTCGCTCTCCGTCGCAGGGACTGCGTGTGTTTTGTCTGCTGTATGCCTTATTTCCGTAGAATTGGCTGCGAGCGTTTTGTCCTTGCCGAGATCTACGTCCTGAGACTTCCTGGTATTCTGTTCTCTCGGGATTGCAAAGGCTCTCAGCTCATTTGCTTCGTCGCGGTCTTTCCTCAGAGCACCCGATAGATTCGACGACCGCTGCCAAAAGTGTTTCTTTCGCAAAGTCAGGGTATCCTCGTCGAGCTTGACGTCCTCAAAATCGTTTTCCGCACTCCCGTTCGTGATTGTCTTTGCGAGAGGCGGTGCAACCACATTCTCCTTCTTGTCAGACCTGGTCTCGTGAGGTTGTGTCTTGGTAAGCGGTTGTAAACGACTGTTGGCCGAGGTGGTCTTTCGTGGGGACGTGGAAGCTGTGGTCGCGGTCAACAGATCGAGACTACTCCGACTGGGTCTGCCGTCGTTGAGGCCATCCATGCTCGGTCGAATGTCGAAACTGCGCCGGTAGCCATCAAAGGACTCTCGAGGGATGACAAATCCACTCCCGTCCTCTTTCGTGGCCTCGGCGTGTTGACCTGACGACGCTGTACTCGGGTTTCTGAAGCGGGAGAGGAACGAGGTCTTCTCCGGAGGCGACGGCGGTATGAAAGTGCCCTCGGGACTGACGCTCGACAACTTGTAGTCTGGCTCAGGCGGCCGAGAGATTGTGACACTCGGGCGCGGGGAGATCGCCTGCGGATCGCTGCCGATATTCGCAGGACTCAACGGATCTTTCGAATCACCTCCGGCCTGTTGAGAGGCGCCCTTAGACTTGAATGGATTCTTAATGAGAGGCATTATATAGCGTGTTCGCCTCTCAATTCTAAGCACACGATAGGCTCCGGTAAAAGATGTCGACGGTCGCAGGCTGCCTTTCTTGCGTACCAAGGTACGATTGGAGCGATCGCTGACTGGACCGGACTTGCGATTGAGGGGGAAGCAAGACAAGACGGGGTTGTCGCATCCACGGTAGGAGAAGGAGGCACTGCCAATCTCGGCCTGGGGTTCGGTGGTGGCTGGCTGGCTGGCTGGCTGGCAGACTGCCAACCGTCAAGAGGCAGCCGCCCGAGCGCAATTGCTGTGCGCCCACACAGTTGTCGAAAACACAAGATGAATGTCACAACAAGTCTGTATGTAGAATGTGGAAGGCTACATTGTATAATTGAAAGGTTGGAGCAGCGAACGCTTCCTTGATCAATGGCAATCAGTTCCAAAGGGGGGGAGATCGCGTTCGCGTGACGTAAGCCGGGTCGCCAATACCAAAAGGTTAATTCAGCAGCTACACAAGGTATGCGCGCCACGGTCCTGACACTGATCGAGCAAATACGAGCCCATCAAGATGAATATGGAAAGTGTTTAAGTAGATACGTACATTTCTAATCGTTATATTGCGTCATCACGGTGTCGTCGACAATGTGCCTCGGCGGTACAAAGGCATACCATTAGGGCTCCTGTGGACGGAGTTTATGGTCGACCTTCTGTGGCTGTCGTGGGGGGCTACCTCGGGATCCGCAGCGTTGGCGTAGATTCCGAGTACACCACTGGTCTCGTGCGTACCTATGATGACTGGCATGTCTTCCTCGCCCTGGAAGATGTTGTCCGCATCAGTGATGGTCGACTTGCGCTCGTCTCTCGAGAGAAGCTGGTGCAGCAGGAAGTCCGTCCGGACAAGTCGACGCTGGGTAAGATTCGTCAAGGTCACCTGGTTGGCGGAATTTAGCCGCCCGGCAATCGTCACGGTGGACCTACCAGTCCGCAACGTCATGACGAAGAGCAAAATGACGAACATGGCGTAAGAGAAGACGATCGCAAAGAAGATCGCTAGGGGTATGAGTGGGATCAGGGTCAGGACGCGTGGCTCCGGGACAGCTTCTGCCGACAGGACGGGCGAGTTTGACCAGGCCATAGCATCATATGACAGACTGAATCTAGCCACCTCCTGTGCGAACGTGCGAATAAAGGCCGAAGTTGAGACCTGAGCTGCTCCCTTAGAGGCCGAAAGTGCATCATCAATATATGGCGTCGTCATGACGAATGGACCCAAGAAGGTCTCCGTCTCATTCTGGTTCATGAAAGTCTTGTCTTGCAGGGTATAGCGTGCACCAGAATAGCCTGCTACAGGGGCGGTATAGGTGTAGTTCACGTGATATGCTAACATCGAACATCTCACTGCTGTCAAAACACTGGGATTTAAGTCACCTCCACCAGCATAGAACTCGGTTCCGTTGCCCGAGAGGAGGGCCATGATGTAGTAACGCGTCGTGGGGACTCCTGCCTGGGTATTATTTGGACTACTGGAATAGATCAGACCAGGTTGATACGAGCTGGAGGAAAGATAGCCAGCGAAGGTATTGTTGCCCAAGGAGGTACAGTTGTATGAGCCAGTGCCATGGGCCACGTATAGGAGCTCACACGCGGAGCTGATGCTCTCGCAGGTGGCCGAAAGTCCAATAGTGGACGCATTGTAGTTGGAGTTCACTGAACCGGCACTCGTCGGGGGAGTGACAATGGCTAGGGTCGTCTGATTACCAGTGGTTGGATCGGTCTCGTAGATCAAGGAGACGGAGTCAGTAGTGGACTGATTGACCGCCAACGAGGAACCCGCGGCGCGCCAAGTCAGAATGTTTGAGCCGAGCGACGACGGCGAGACCGTACAAGGATTACTGTATTCGACAAAGTTGGCGGTGTTATAACAAGAGGTATTCGGAGTCCTTGAGAATTGCAGACTTGAGAGGTCAGACTGTATAGATGGATCGCCGTAGACGATCGTGGCCTCCCTGGACACATAGTGTAGCCAAAAGTCGATACCAGTGGCCACGCGCGACCACAGTAGAGTCACGAGCAGGAGACCGAGAGCTTGCACGAAGGGTCGAGATATCTTGGCCGTCTTCCTGTACATCGAGACTGCCGAATCATACAGCGTCCACCATCGGCCACTGGCATACATGTTGACGACGAGAGACAATGTCTTGGAAGTCAGGGGATTGTCGGAGCTTCTGATCCAGGTATCTGCGATGATGAAAGCAGCCAGACTCAAGGTCCAGACAACGGCCAGCTGCTGCACGGTATCGACAACCTTGGTCACAGTCAGGAAACGCTGTACGGGGTCATCGATGACCACAGTCCTCTGTGAGATGGTACAGCGTGGGATCTCGATGAGATTGTCACAATTGGAGACTGTGGCTACACGCTTGACGAGCGTGTAGGTCAGAAGACCGACCGTGGGCAGTATCGTCAATGCCAACGCCGCCAAGAAGGGTAGTATCGTCGCGGTCTGGAAGACCGGACGGGCGTGGTCTTCGATAATTAGTTCCGACGATGTTTTCGCAGTCTTGACCTGTAACGGCCAATCTGGAGAGGCAGTACGCTCATCAGGCGAGGGGCCTCCGACAGACTCATAGGCAGTAGAGGGATACTTTGGTTCGTCGTCACCCGAGTCAGTCATCTCGCTCGAACCATGATCCGATCTGGACCTCATACCTGTTTGAACAAGGCACGAATAGACAAGCGAGATCCTGTCAAGCGGTTCTTTCGTGGGGAGTAGGTGGGAGAGAGAGTTCCTTCAAGCCTTGTGAGGGAGCACGGTTGCAATTATAGATAATCGGCCGAGGGAGAAGAAGCGTCCGGCGTGATGAGCGATCAGCCCGTCAGAAGTATGGAGCGCATGGGTGGCGGACGTCCACCTCAGCACTGCTGTAGCATATAGGTGAAGCTCTCCGACGGGCCGCGCCCAGTCCCTGTCCTCGCTTGGCCCTTCGCAAGACTTGCGATGCCAGCAAAACCAAATCTGTGGGTCCGAAGCACGCAGGAAGCAGCTGTGTGAAGACCAGGGCAGCTCTCTGTAGCGCCTGGCGTCATCGGGAGAAGATCGGCTGAGAAAAAACAAGGCGATTGGGAGGGCGGGCGCACGAGGACTTGCGGACAATGGCAAAGCTTAACGAGGCAGGGTACCCGGGGTTCTTCTTTCTACTATGACGCCAACTCCGCCTCACCTCGCCTGGTCCGGAGATCCTCATAACCCACTCGTTGATACGCCGACTTACTTACTAACCCTAACCCAAGGCCCAGGATTAGCAGCAGGCAGACTTCCACCCACTTCAAGGTTAAGAGCCCCATCCCTTGCCTCTTTGGAGATCAAATCCAGTCTACCGTAGTACTTGTAGATGCACATCTGCGGGTCGGTCCTATTGCTTGACGATGCCTTACTATTGTACAGTGCTGCCGATTCCGGGAGCCAGTGTACGTTTTCGAGGATCTTGTGTCTTGTCACACTCAACCTAGCACATGAGATTTTCTGAGTGTATATATACATAAATTGCATTTTGTAGCACTGGTGGTGGATAATCCTCGGCAGACTCTCGGGTAGAGATAGACCGGGAGCACGCGCTCGTTGCCTGCGACGCTCTTGTTTCTATTCGATCAGGCTGGGCAACTCTTGTCGGCAACGGGGAGAGCTGCACACTTCGATCGCCGCCAAGGGCTTCATCCGTAGTCTGGGGGTACTGAGCCGATCCGGTCTGAGCTGGATAGACCTACTCCGTGCAGAGGTCGTGTAGGATATGCTACAAGGGCGCTATGGACTATCCACCTCCGAATCAGTTTCTCCACACTCTTTTCGCCAAATCGAATGCACTTCTGTCGCACTGCGGACCCTCGACCGCGATCGTCATCCTGGCACCCGTCTCTAGCTCCCTGAGCATGATTGATGCAGATACTGGGTTGGTATTCGATGACAATCTGACCGATGAGTTCGTTCAAAGCCATATCTTACGTGTGGCGCATGTCAAGGGCGAGGTTGTCGAGAGGGCCAAGGCGAGGGTGTATACGACGATCAACGGCAAGACGCTCGTCATTAAGGAGGACGCTGTCTTTCCACACCGTGGCTTCAAGGGTGTGAAGGAGGTCAAGATATTGCACGACTCGCTGTTCTGGCCGGATGATCCGAACGCATCTCCCTATCTCGTCTACTTTCTTGACAGACCCTTGATGGGCAACGCCCTCCCTCTGCCGCTAGCTCTCGCCTCTCATCAGTCGAACATGCGACGCACAATATCGTCCTGGGCCGAGCTGATCAAAGCCTACCCCATCGTCGGAACATCTATGGACCCGATTTATGCAAAGTTGTTTGCAGACTTTAACCACGCCCTTCAGGAAGAAGAGGCCCATTCCAACCATGTCCATGCCTCAGGCGCATCTCATAGATCGAGAAATGGTAGCGTGTCGAGGCGGAAGCGACGTCCTTCGGCCAGTTCATCGATCTTCCCGGCTCCCGTCTCGCGCACAAATACCAGTCATTCCTTTGATACCTCAATCTCGCTCCAGCATTTGCGTGTCCGGTTCGATCTGGTCTTGACCTCGGCGATTCAGGCATTCCAGACCCTGCCACAGACATTGCTGCATAATATTGGTACTGAGAGCCTCTTGACCGGTGCGGAAATAGAGAAGCTACTCGAATCCCACATACTACATGAACTATACGACATTATCTTCTTCACAGTGATCGGTGTAACACAGGAAAAAGACGAGGAGCTGGCTCAAGCTATCGAGCATTGTAAGTATGTTGATCTGACTCAATTGGGTACTACGTCAACATGGGATTTGCGAAAGCGTCACAGCAAAGCTCTGGAAAGCTTTCGTGGTTTCGGGGAGCGCCATGAGCCATTGCATAAGATCAAGGCACTGATGAGCACCATGGATGTCTTGATGAAGGACTCGGAGAAGAGTAGCGACGATCTGATCCCTTCCCTCGTGAGCGTCGTGCTCAAGTCTGGCGTGTCGAATTTGTATGCAAACATCTTATGGATTCGGGAGTTCGCGTTCGAGGACGTTGACAGTGGAGAATATGGTTTCGCGCTGTCAACCTTGGAGGCAGTAATTTATCATATAACATCCTCAGTTCAAACCTTAGAAATCACATCCGCCAGAAATCTACAGTTCTTTACTGCCATCACAGACTCGGACCTAGGTGCAGTCCGGAAGATGATAGCGAGCAGTCCCGATCTCCTCAATATACGGAATCTACAGGACCGAACACCACATCAAGTGGCAGACCCACAGATCTTGACATATCTCTTAGAACAACCTTGCGATGTCTCAAATCTTACGGATCTTCTTATGACTCATCTGTCCTCGTCATTAGTCAAGAACATCCTTGCTCTCATCCTGAGTCTGGATGTAGCGGCACGTCTTCTACTCATAAATCAAGCTGACGACACAGGTCAATCACTAGCGCACAAAATACACGAGCATCCTGAGCTTTTAAATGATGTATGCGACGACGTCGATTGGCAACTCAAGGATAATCAGGGCAATACGCCCCTACAAGTCTTGGCGAGAATATACGACCATCCGCTGTACGAGGAGCTTCTGGAGGAAGTCCTGCGCACGATCAGTCTGGGCCCTGACTTCGGTGCCGATACCGCTTCCGAAGTGTTTTATAATATGGCCGACGAAGCGAGAACGGAGTCTCGAGAACAGTCAGTGCATGACTCCGAGCATTCTTTACTCGAGGATGGCGAGAATGATGAAGATACAGATGACTCCAGTGATAGTGAGGACGATGATGAGGATGACACAGATTACACCGCCCCAACGTCAATAAGAAGGCCAATCAGATTACAAGACCATGTGGACTCCAGAGGTAATACTCTCGCCCATGTAGTTTCCACTCAGAGAGCTATGGCTACCGTCTTCCGTTATTGTACAGGGAATTTCAACAGTCTGAATGACAAGGGTCTCACGCCTCTCCTGATTTCCATCAAGTTTGCTAGATCGAGCACCTTAGAATTTCTGCTAAGCAGAGCTGAAATTGACAATTTCAAGCGGGACAGTCGTGGTCACTCTGCTGCACATTATGCTGCTCGAGCATCCTTATCTCTGTTCAATATCTGCGTCCGGGAAGGTATCGATGTCGGCGATCGAGCCATAGGCTCTGGCATCACCCCTCTCCATATTGCGTCTAGAGATGGAAATTTGCCGATCCTGAAGCGACTTATAGAGTTGAACGTCGAGGAGGCATGGGACTGGCGCGGGTTCCGGGCGGGAGATATCGTCAAGAACGATGCTGTACGCAGCATCATGGACGATTGGTCATGTCGTGATTGTGAAGTGCGAGTGCTACGAGGCCACGTAGGAGAGGATTGTACTGTCAAATACCTGGTGAAGTCTAAATCAGGCGGTGGAGTGCTCCGAAGCCTTGCAGATTTTGTGAAGCTGAGGCATTGGATGGTTGCCAGACATCCTGCCCTGGGCATTGCGTCTCTTCACGTCACCACTCCACCACCATGCCTACTACATTCTCGCCCGTCAAGGTCGGTTCTGATGGCCGTGACGGAAAGACTCGACGCCTTTGTTGAATCTCTGCTCGAGGAAGAAGCAATCAAGCAAAGTCCTATCGTTTGGGAGTTCCTGCTGAGCCCGACGATCGACGAGAAAGCCATCACAGCGAAAATTCAAGGTGAAATTGAGCGGGAAAGGGCACAAATTTGGAACGACGAGAAAGCGTTATCATCGTATACGTCCACTCAGACATTCTTTCTGCATGCCAGAGAGCAGGTCATGCAGCTTTCCTCGACTTATCGTATCTTTGAGAGGAAATCAAGAGCACTGAAAGATGGCCAATTACACCTCTCGGTCGCGTACGGACTCATCAGCAAAGCATTAGGCCCTACGTCGATCATTGATCCGTGCTACATCACGGCCATCGAGGAGCTCAGCGAAACCTTGCTGTCTCGAGAGCCTTCTCTCCTGTACCGTCTGATTGAGGATTCGAGCTCCCTGGATACTCGCATTTCAGGACTACTGTCGAGCTTGCTTATCCCAGACGCGTGCATTACTCGGATATCGCGAGCATCCGCAGAGATTAGCAAGCACGAGAAAGACCTCGTCAAGACGCCACGGATTAGTTTTCCACTTCTACAGGACTCTCAGTCACGCAAGAAGGAAATCATCAAGGAACAGCTTCGCGCGCTGCATGTCGAGCTAAATCATGCTGGGAGCGAGCTGAGACACAACGAGGCACAATTGGCTGGAAATTTATCGAATTTTTACACGGTGCACGAGGCAAAGGTGAGACGGGTAATTGGACAGTTTGTGAAGAAGCAGGTCGGGGTAGAGAAGGAGCGATTGGCGGGAATGCAGCGAGCCCTTGCTGGGCTCCGTAGTAGCGAAAGGCCATAGTGTTAAAGCATAACGGCATGCGCCAGCGACTTGATATAATGAAAAAAAGGTAATGAGATGAAAAGACTAAGGTTCACAAAATTCGCAAAGCTGTACTTGTACCTTGAATCAAAACACTTCGCAAGATTGTTCTGACACTTTGGTGTTTCTACAATTTTTTTTCCCATTCCTCTAAAAGATCAAAAAAAAAAGCGTTCTATTTCAGCTCGAGATTTGTGAAATCAATAAGAATTAAATCATATCGCGTCTGGTGAATTCATCCAGCATGAAGGCTCCCATCTTTGCAGGGCTGTCACTGACAATGACGCCAGCTGCTCTGAGTGCTTCTTGCTTTCCCTTTGCGGTTCCGGTACCACCACTGGTGATGGCACCAGCGTGACCCATTCGACGGCCGGGAGGCGCGGTCATTCCTGCGATGAAGGAGACGACCGGTTTCGAGGTACCAGACTCTTTGATGAGTCTCGCTGCATCTTCCTCAGCACTTCCTCCAATCTCTCCAATGAGGATGATTCCCTCAGTCTCTGGGTCGTTCAAGAACAGGTTCAGAGCGTCGATAAAGTTTGTTCCGCTGAAGGGATCACCACCGATTCCGATGACCAGACTCTGTCCAAGTCCGACGTTGGTGGTCTGGTTAACGGCTTCATAAGTAAGGGTACCCGATCTGGAGACGATTCCGATTTTTCCTCGCTTGTGAATGTGCGACGGCATGATTCCAATCTTGCACTGTCCGGGTGCGATGATACCAGGGCAGTTAGGACCTACCAATCGAGTCTTGGACTGCGTTTTGAGAGCCTGAGTGACACGGACCATGTCGTGCTGGGGGATACCTTCCGTGATACAGACGACAAGTGGGACTTCGGCTTCGATAGCTTCGAGCACTGCGCCCGCAGCTACAGGTGGAGGTACAAAGATAGCACTCGCGTCGGCCTTCGTCTGTTGCATTGCTTCGGCGATGGTCTTGAAAACTGAGCGGGAATTTAGCTTGAGCCAGACATGAACACATCTGGCGACTCACCTGGGAGACTGAGGTGTGAAGTGCCTGCCTTCTTGGGATTCGTTCCACCAACGACGTTGGTACCATAATCAAGAGCTTGTTGAGCGTGAAAGGTGCCCTGCTTTCCAGTGAAACCTGTAGAAAATCGTCAATGCAGGCTCGGTGGAGTGAGAGGGTCAGCACCCACCCTGGTACAGCACTTTTGTTGCACTATTGATCCGGAGATTCTGCAGCGTCTTCGCGTAGGCGTCTGAGCTGCGACGAGCTGTAGTCGAGAACTGCCTGACAGATCTCATCATGACCATGATGATTACACTAGAGGGTGACTGGCGAGAGGGCAAGTATCTGGGGAAGTGGACGAGACGAGACAAGGCAGACAGGCAGATTGAGCCTGCCATTCACCCGCAGCGACCGAACGCAAAGCACGAGACTAATTCCGAACAGCCACACCTCCGGGTGGATGTTAATCAGGACCGGCAACCGAAGCTGTGGGGGTGATATATATATATACACGTATATACTGTACCCACGACCATTTCGCTCAGGTATAGTCACGGCTGAGGCCATAGAGTAGATGAAGATCTGTTGGGATATGCCAAGTTGTCATCCTTTCCCGCAATAATTCTGGCCCTTGCGGCATCTCTAACGAGAGTCGACTAGCTCAACACAGATCAGCTGGTCCGCCGCAGATCTAGTTTTATGTTGGCAGACGACCGTGCACGCAAATAATTGCTAAACTGGTAGAAAAGAATGCGATATGACAAAAATGTGAAACCTGTGGGACTTGAACCCACGCTCTTTCGAACCAGCGCCTTAAGCTGGCGCCTTAACCGCTCGGCCAAAGTTCCATATAATGCTTGTATTTCAAATATAATTATATACTCAAGTATTGTGATCAAGAGCATTGGACTTCTCCTTGATCAGTGATTGAACTATATAACTTCGCGGACTAGTCCGATCTTCGATCCGGAATTATGTCTCGTGGTCGAGTTACCGGAGGTTTGATACCACTCCGTTCAGCGATATAGTCTAAAGTAGGGCTACATGATAAGGAAAGAATCACTCCTTTCCCAACAATCAACTGGCAATGGAAAATGATTTACATATATTCATTGGTCGGCAGTGTCAGGAATCGTCTCCTCGACGCATTGCGTTCTGTCAATACCATTGAGAGTGTATTGACACAGAGGTTACGTAGGGTAGCCGTTCCGTCAGCCTGTGTTTGCCAATCCACTACGCGTCTTATTATACTGCCGTGGGAAGCTTCATTCTGATCACGAGGGTATTATTTCAAGTGCACGACCCATGGCGCACATCCTTCTCGTACGCACGTCGAACCTGCATCTTGTCTCCCCTGCACAGATTCTTACGGTCGAGCCGCCGCAGGTTCATGTCAGACTCAAAGAAACAGTTTCCTTTCGCACAAGAACCCAACTCTGCAGAATCTCTTGATCTGAAGAACAAGACGATCAAACAACATCTTGAAAGTAGAGGCTTCCGAGCCTCTGAGGGCGACGACAAAGTCATGCGTGATGAGCAGGGACGTACCTTCGCAGAGCGCTTCACTCGTGGTGGTCCCACCAAGATTGCGCACGTCAAGGCAAGTGCAGAAGCTGCTAGGCAAGGATCTGGAGGCAATGACGTCCAAGAGAAAGCCAACAAACCACGAGATACCTTCGAAAGCTGATAGGAGATGAACAAAGAGCGTTTCAAATGTGAAGCGCAGGAATGGTTCTGGCTCGATTGATTACGACCTAATTTGTGGTTTGGAAAACAGATTCATAAATAACAAGACGAAATATGTTCTTTCGCCTCCTTCCTGCCAGATCGATCGCTCTAGAATTGAATGTCGTGTGTATCGCAATGCAGGCTATAGTCCCTGGCGAGCCAACTTGTGCTGAGCGTCATTATCAAGCTGAGGATGAATTTGCTGACTCTCACATGTTCAGATCCTTCCCGCTGACGTCGCAAAATTGTGAAGATTGACACGCGCAGGCTTTCATCCACCACATCGACTGCACTTCTTGCTTGTATATCGCGGCTGGTCTACGCTTGCGGGGATTCAGGGGATCTCGCGATGCGACAGCTCGGTGTCCAGAAGACTGTTGCGCCGCCCAAGCGAGATGATATGCCTCCGACTCCTGGAATTGAAACGACTCCACCACCAACGCTGCTACCGGCATTCTTTCACAGGTCGCCGATCGCACTGTATGACCTGACAGCTCCAATACCGGCATCATCTTCGCACGCGCATTGGACACCTTTCAGCAAGTACGACTGCGAAGCCTTGGAGCAGGGCTACCAGGAGCTTCTAAGTAGACAACCTGCGGAGAAGCCACTGGCTGAGACTGTGACTCCCCAGCCGAGCGAGACGAAATCAGGGCCCTCAGATCATACAGAGGATAGTCAATTGGCATCTCCGTTGGTAGGAATCGAGAGGTTGCATGACGTGGACCTTCAGTCCTGGACAATGAAGCCCGTTTACTGGTCATCGAGAAATGCTTCTGCAACACAAACCCCCGTTTGTCGAGGAACCTGGTTTTACGCGGCAGACTCGATGCCTGTGCTAGATCCTCTTGCTGAGTCGCTGGAGAAAGGCTTCTTCGAAGTCAAACCCTGGACGCAGGCTTACGAAGCAGAACTTGAATCTGCCAGCGAGATCGGCGAATCAGCGGAAGCCAAGCTTAAATACAATGTCGACGGAGACACTGGGCAGTATATCATATATCGAGACGGAAAGACAGCCTGGATAGGAAGCCGGACTATTGGGTCCCGATTAGTCAAATCCTTGTATGGGACCATCGGTTTGTCACGTAAGGACTCGTTTGTGGAAGTGTATCGCGGCTATGACTTCAGTAAGACTCACGGTATCAAGAGGTCTCGAGATCGGAGTCCTAATCCCGATACAACGAGAAAAGTGTCCGAGTCGTCAACGACCAAGCCTGAAAAACTCCGAGACATTCAAGGCGAGGAAGCCGGTGACGAAGCAGAAGATGGAATTCCGCGTCCGAAGGAGGTCACGGATCTTATTCTTGTCATTCACGGCATTGGACAGAAACTTGCTGAGACCAGTGAGGGTTGGACGTTTACTCATGCAGTGAACAAGTTGCGCTTGTTGATTCACGAACAGTTAGTGCACAAAGATGTAACATCTACCTTGAGAGAAGGATTCGTGCCACAAGTCCTTCCTATCAATTGGCGTGTTAATTTCGATCCCGATGCACCACCTGCTCGGGATACGAAGCAGGATGAAGCCACTGAGATGTTCTCCCTGGACGATATCACAATCGATGCGATACCAGCCGTGCGAGACTTGATAGGGAAAGTCGTCTTTGATATACCATACTACATGTCACATCACAAGCCGAGGATGATTGCCGCCGTAGTCAAGGAGGCTAATCGGATATATGCCCTGTGGAAACAGAACAATAGTCGATTCGTGGCGAATGGCGGTCGCGTCCATATTGTCTGTCACTCGCTCGGATCTGCAATCTCCTTCGATATCCTGTCACATCAACCGAACGACGTCAACGCCACCCCATCTCTATATGATTCTATTTCGAGGAAATGGTCAGGCGAGACAGCCCATAAGGAGCATGAACGGTCCAACTTTTTCGACTTCAATACAAACAACCTGATTTGTGCCGGATCGCCAGCCGCCTTCTTCCTGTTGCTCAAACAGCATCACTTGATTCCTCGGAGGAATCTGAAGCCAGACGAACCTAATTCGAAGGACGAGCAAATCACCGCGAGCCGTGGGACTTATGGAAGTTTGGCTGCCAAACAAATTTATAACGTCTTTTACGCAACAGATCCAATCGCGTACCGCATGAACGCGACGATTGATTCCGGTCTTGGTAAAATACTGCCGCCTACACAGATTCCTTCAAATGCCGCACCATTCTTCTCATCCCTGAAAATGCCATTCACTTCTCAAACGTCAGCACACGTTGGAAGTAGCATCAACCCTGATAAGGTCGAGAGACCTGAGCTCAGGAACTTGCCGAGCCAAGTGGAATTGGAAGAACATGATTTCACGCGGGAATCACTCGCTGATTCTCGATTACATCTCTTGAACGAGAACCAAACCCTCGATTACGTGCTACCATCTACCTCTTACATGGAACATCAATACCTCTCCATGATTTATGCGCATCAAGGATACTGGGAATCGAAGGAGTTTGCGCGACTGATTGTGATTGAATGTGGCAGGGCACCAGGACACACAATCATCGGCATGAGGGGAATCAAAAAGTCGGCCATTGTCACTGAGAATTTGAAAAAGTTGCCGCCAAAGTGAGGGAAAATACGATTCAATACGTTCAGGGTACTTTATTTACATTGTTTTTTCTTTTTCTTCTTTCTCTTTTAGACTTAATAACCAACGAAGCGAGAGCGCGGAATAAACTTTAGATTTTGAAATGAGAACAAACGACATTTCCACCATAACAATAATATGTTTTCTAAGCAATCCTTTGATCAAAATTCAGTTATTCAGTCCTGTATCAGTATGAGGAGGAGATTTCGAGAAATCGATGTATGCAGGTATTTGGACATTGTTTGCTCGCAATGCCGTTGTTCCACGTCCACGTCGTTCTGCCTCGTCCGTGAAATGTTGGTAATATGGTCTCTGCTCAGATGGCGTCAAGAAGCTAGTCTGTTCTGGTAATGTTGTCCCTAATGAGAATCGGTCGCTATGACTCAATATCGATTCGGAGGATGTTGTGCGCTGAGAAGCGAGATTATGCATTGTTTCAGAACTGGCCTTGGTTCCGGCAGAGCACGGCGCTGAGGAATGATCGTTCAGCGGCGACGACGACGACATCATCATGCTTTCGTCCTCTGTGAAAGAGTCATCGTAAAGTTGTCCTGCTGAATACATTGGAGTGGAGAAGGCATAGTACTCGTCTGGATCGGTGGATTCGGACTCTTCCGTAGAGTCTCGATTCATCTGGTTGCAAGAGTCGACGTCAAAGTCTAGTATAGATGGACTGGTGATCCGGTTTCTTCCTATATTGACAAGACCCCGATACTGATGCGATCGATTGTGAGGAGCGCTCGAGACGGACAAGCGAAGATCTGAGCTCTGTGAGGCTAAGACTTGTTCCGACGTAGAGCACTGAGGGCGCCTCGCCCACGCAGCATAGTGTCCAGCAAGGTTATCCTGCACTGGTATCTCTTGTGCTAAACAAGATCTGTGATCCATGAGTGAGTACCCTGCACTGTGGAGTCCTGTAGAGCCGGAATCTCGACAAGGATAGAATGGAGTTCGGGCATATTCTGACTGTAGCCAATGGCGTTCGCCGCCTGTAAGGTGTTCCGAGCAGTCTAGTCGAGATGCTTCTGCTCTGTTTAACGTACGCACAGATGGACTACCTGCGAGACGGGCTCGTTTGCTCGAGGTAGAGACTTCGGTGCGTAGCTGGTTGAATTGCTCATTGACTGACCTCTTCTTGCCTCTTGGATAGATGAGCGAGGACGAGCGAGCATGGGGTATGCGTCTCAGATCGTCAAATCGACCTATAGAGCCACACGACTGATAGCTCATTGGGTTCATGGCTCGTACAAGGAGCTAGTAAGCTTGCTCTCAGCACGAATGACGCGCAGAGAGCGAGAGATCATGATCTACACTCCCAAGCAAGCGACGAACGACCCTCGCCCAAGTTTCCGATTCTCCTGATGCTGGACCTCGTGAAGCATCGTAGGTCATGTCATCTACAGCCTGTAGTATTCAATATCGTCTTGCTGGACGAGAGTACCAGAGTCAGAAACCAATTTCATTTCATCTTCTCCCCACATTCTTTTATCCCGTCTCTTGCCTTATGCTTTCACTCATTCAGCTCCGTCCTCTTGTAGCCCGTGGAGTACGGATAGACTTGAATACACATCGTGTGCAGGTCGTCAAGCTCGCATCTTGTGCCATGTCTCACTCGTCACAAAAACAGCCGGAGACGGTCGAGACGGACACTGAGACTGAACAATTCGCTATTGAAGAGGGATCGTCCTCGTCAGCGACGAACCATCTCAGAGTCGGTGGCGAAGCCGTGAAACTCGAGAGTCTCGGTCCCATCGTCATCAATGCCAACGGTACGCTATCGAGACTGAACAACTGGCATGAAATGACGGAGCCGGAAAAATGTGCGACTAAGAGGATGATTGCCAAGCGCAACGAGGTCAGAAGGAAGACTCTGGCAGAACAGGGAATCGTCGTCGGACAGACAATCTCCAATTGAGTGGGCTCGCGTAATGTATACGTATTGTACAAAATTCGGTGTGGAAGAATGAGTCGACATTCCTATTAGGACAGTCGTCCGCTGCTACAGAGTGTTTCATTGGCATGTAAAATGCATCAATGCTGGTACTAGGTTGCAAGACCACGCGAGTACGTGATAGTTTGGTTCATCACGTTTCAAAGATATTTGTGTATCGAGCACTGAGGAT
The DNA here is from genome assembly GCA_008802775.1 of Taphrina betulina. Taxonomy (NCBI): domain Eukaryota; kingdom Fungi; phylum Ascomycota; class Taphrinomycetes; order Taphrinales; family Taphrinaceae; genus Taphrina; species Taphrina betulina. The sequence continues at coordinate 16,474 of VWSI01000052.1, read as the reverse complement.
ACGACAGACCTACAGACCAAAGAGACATTTCCAAGCTTCGAATCGAGAATCCTTGCTCAAGTATATAATCGATTGAGCTAAACAAGACAAGTCGTACTGCGTCACGATTATGGTCAAAGTGCCTTTGAGCTTACGATAAATGCCTTATGAACATACAGTACTGTGCGATGCTTATGATAACCCTAAGACCTCATGTTCTTCTCCTTTCCTCTGGGTCGTCCCTTGACCAAGAATGGATTCTGGTTGTGCACACTTCTCCTCGTCTTGTATCCCTTTGTCTTCCAGCCCCAGATACTTCTCGTCGGCTTGTTTCCTCGACCACCTCCGTGGCCACCTCCGTGAGGATGCTCATATGCATTCATGGCTACACCACGCACGGTGGGTCTGATTCCCAACCAACGGGAACGTCCGGCCTTTCCCAACTTGCGATGGTGATGGTCAGGGTTTGAAACGATCCCGATAGTTGCACTGCCATCTGCCGGAATACGTCTCAACTCTCCACTCTGCATCTTTAACACCGCATACCCCTTCTTGGGCGCAGTGATGATCTGCGCATAAGTTCCAGCACTTCGGGCGAATTTGGCAGGCCCATGTTTGCGGGTCGATACAGCGTGGACGATAGTTCCTACGGGTATCATGCTGATGGGGAGACAATTCCCTCTCTGTACAGTTCGCGCGGCAAGCATACCTGGGTCAATCTCTCCTCCCATCTCAGATACCAGGGAATCGGGAATTCCAGACAGGTAACTTTCGACTCGGTCACCAGCCCGCAGTCCGTCGCAGGCTAGGATATATGACTTGACACCGGCGGCATTCACTACGAGTGCGATATGGCCACTCCTCCCTGGATCATACTCGACACGTTCGACCGTGTGGACACCTCCTTCGACACGGGTGAAATCCACCGTCCTCAATCTCCTCTTGTGACCTCCACCCTGATGACGCACAGTCACCTGGCCACCGCTATTCCTTCCTCCCTTTCCTCGCTTGGCGATAGTCAAAGGCATGAACGCCCTGCCCTTGAAGAGATGCTCGTTTACGGGTCGTCGCAGCCAACGGATACCGGGCGATATGGGTTTATATTTTTTCAGCTGAAAAGTCTTTCGCTCTCTGATGCCGCCCAAGCTCGAAGAGAGTGGCTCGACACTGTCGCCAGCAGGCTGCGTCGTCGCGGCGTCGCTGACATTCTGTACCGTCGCATAGCTCCTGTAATTTATCGCGGCATTCCGCAAAGCTGGTTGCCGCAGCAAGCTCGTACGCAGGCACAACATACTCGATGTGATTGCCCTGCCCGGTCAGTGCAGTTCCCAATCTCCTTGATAGCAGTCGTCGTCGTGGGCTGTTGTACAATGACTTGTAAGTTCTTCGATTTACTCGACCGACTGGAAATGCCGTAATCTCTACCCGCGTCCACTCTTGATGGAATTGTGAGCCTGAGAACTATCTTTCTATCCTGTATTGCTTGTACAGGAGTCTAGGGGCTTGGATTCCACGGTATTGCACGTAGTCTGAAGCCAGGGTCAGCAGCAGGGGAAATATGCCTCCCAAGATTGTCGATGCGGCAGATAAGACTCTCGACAGAAACCATGCATTGCTCTTCAAACAACTCTTGCAGAACTATGAGACGAAGGAGTACAAGAAGGGCTTGAAGAATGCCGACCAGATTCTCAAGAGATACTCGACGCATGGAGAAACCTTGGCCATGAAGGGTCTCATCCTCACGAATGTCAACAAAAAGGAGGAGGGGTGGGAGTGTGTCAGGAAAGGGCTGCGGAATGACCTGAAGTCACACATCTGTTGGCACGTCTACGGGCTCTTGTACAGAGCTGAGCGAAATTACGAAGAGTCGATGAAGTGCTACCTCAACGCGCTCAAGTTCGACCCGGACAATCTCGTCGTCTTGCGTGATCTGGCAGTGATTCAGTCGCAACTGCGTGTCTATCGCGGTCTTGTCGAGACCCGGCGCAGCCTGGTGATGAGACAACCGGAGGTCAGGGGTCATCATACTGCTCTCGCCGTCTCTCATCACCTCAACAAGGACTATGTGAATGCCGAGAAAGTGCTTCGTTTGTTCGATGAACAAATGGTGGTCAAACCGAAGAACAATCCGGAGCACTCAATGACTACACTCTACCACAATACCATTATTGCTGAATCAGGCGAGACAGAAAGAGCTCTGAAGCATCTACTTGCGATTGAAGATCAGGTTCTCGATAAACTCGAAATCATGGAACGAAAAGCGACGTATAATTTGAAGCTCAAACAATTCGAGACGGCCAAGAGCATATACGAGTCGCTTCTGGACCTGAACCCTGATTGTTACAGATACTATATCGGCTTGGACCAAGCTTGCCAATACCGAGATGAGGATGGCAAGATCATGTCGGACAAGATTGAGCCCATGACAGCGGCGTATTCCACTTTGCAAAAGTTGTATCCCAAATCTTCAGCGGCGAAACGCATGCCGTTAGATTGGCTCGACGGTGAGGCGTTCAAGACTGCGGTCGACAAATATCTGCGAGTCTTGCTACAAAAGGGTGTGCCATCAACATTCGTTGACGTCAAAGCCCTGTACAAGGATAAAGACAAGGCGGACACAATTGAGCAATTGGCAGAGTCCTATATCCAGAATTTGAGATCCTCCTCTTCTTCGACCCTGGATGAGCAGCCGAATGGTGTTCCTTCTTCGACAAATAGCAGTTCTAAGGAAGCTCCGACCTCTTATCTCTGGACTCTATATTTCCTGGCTCAATCCTACGATCGTCGCAGGAATCTGACACGCGCAACTGAGCTCATTGACGAAGCCCTGGCCCACACCCCCACTCTGGTAGAATTGCATCTGACCAAGGCACGTATATTGAAGCATTCTGGGGCTGTACAACTTGCTGCAGAACAAATGAATGTTGCCCGTGAACTGGATCTGCAAGATCGATTCATCAACACAAAGTCCACCAAGTACTATCTCCGTGCCGATCAGAATGGTGAGGCTATAAACACGATATCCCTCTTCCTCAACTCGACACTGGGCGGAGGCTCGATAGGCGATTTGCAGGAAATGCAGTCTGTCAATTTCTTAGTGGAGGATGGTCTGTCATATGCTAGACAGTCACTTTTCGGGCTCGCCTTGAAGAGATTCGAGAGCGTGAAAAAGTCTCTTGATCAATGGTTTGAGGACGAATTTGATTTCCACCAGTACTCCTTCCGCAAAGGAACGATCGATGCGTATGTGAAGAGTATGACATGGGAAGACACGATCTACCGCCATCATGTCTACCGTCGCGCGGCAGAGGGCGCAGTTCGATGCTTGATCCAACTTCACAAGAATCCTGAATTGAAACAAGGTCCACTGGAAAAAGAAGGTGTCACCGATGCTGAGAAAAAGAAGGAGAAGAAACGGATTCAAAAGATTCGAGCTAGATGCGCAAAGGATGCGACGAAAGAGGCAGAGAAGAAGGACGGTATTGATATGCACCGCAAATTGGACCTCGATCCAGTCGGTGACAAACTTGTGGCTACTGCGACACCTCTCGAGGACGCTTTGACATACCTAAACCCATGGCTACGAGATGCACCGGAAGATCCTAAAGCACTAGAATTGGTCGCCGAGGTGTACATCGAACAATCGGAACTGCTGAAAGCAAAAGCAGCACTAGAGAAGCTCGACGACAGGCAGTGCCATTACTTGCTATACAGACTCAGATCTCGAGCTGAATCTAGTGATGCGGATGCGAATGCTGAGCTGAAAGAATTTATTCAGCTCAAATTTCAGGAAAAATCGATAGCTCAATGGAACGAAGCATTTTTACAATCAGCCGTTTCTACGAATCAATTATTGGCCGGCCTTTTCGTTCTGTCGGAACTTCCAGATCAGTCTACCACTCAAATCGAATCAATCATATTCAAACACGACCTGTCAATGACTTTGACAACATTACAACAGGCACGAGATCTTCTTGCCCTGTTGCAAGCGACTGGATCGACCCGAACTGACGAATTTTGGAGCAAAATCAAGACTGTTTGGACGAATGCGGAAGCATAAGATATGGACGATGTAAACTTTTTCCTTGATAGATATACAAAACAGCATTTTGATTCCTAGCGAAATTCATAAGCCTCTTTCTACTCAATTTTCGTCCTTTTACCACTACTATTGGAAGTTAGTGTTTCACTTTTGTGTTGGCGACTCCAAAAAGGAAAATTCGTGCTTCAGAAGCATTAAGCTCACGAAAGAGACGTGTTGTCATCATTGGTATATGCAGCAAGGATAAAAGTATGACAAAAATGTGAAACCTGTGGGACTTGAACCCACGCTCTTTCGAACCAGCGCCTTAAGCTGGCGCCTTAACCGCTCGGCCAAAGTTCCATTTATACTTTCGGGAGATTATGTGCAATAATATACTCATTTGATACCCTCAGCTCCGACCATGTTGACGATGATATCCCTATCATCCGTAGGCTGTTGCGCACAATTTTTCATTATTGGATGGTACAGATTATTTGTCACAGTAAAACACATTTTTGTGAATGTGGAATGACCTTTGGCGTCTTATGCAAACTAGCCACCTGTTTCTTATCTTGTGTGTGTCTTATCGAGACCCCCGTTGCGCGCGGGCGCGGGCGGAGCGGATCCGTAGCGTATTATGGCGCTAGTGACAGACAGATCCTTTTTCTTGGAAAAAACCTTGCTCGGCGGTCTGACGTTTTGGCAAATCACCACACTGCGTCAGAAAAAAGTTCTTTTGGTACTCGTTTGTGATGAAATTTCCAGTCTAGAAAATCTGTCACAGCCACCACGGAGAGGACGCGGCGCCGTGGCTTTTGAACTACGTATCAGTGTGGCTGGGCAGGTGCGCCGGCTCAAACTTCTAGATGCTGGTTTCTACCAGTATTCCCAACAAAAAGCGATGCGAAAGCAGTCTCATTCTAAGCTCCGTTGAAAAGAATGACATCTAGCGCTTTTCGATACTCGAACGAATCTTGAATTTTGCATGGTTGGAAGGTTCGTACTTTGCCATTGCGCATGCGATCGAGACTCCCCCTGCGGCCCACTTTAGAGGCTTGGCATTATCTATATCCTGCTGTGCCACAGTGCCGACCTTGCCGCAACATACATGCGGAGAAGCAATTCCGTTCGAATCCTCTGATTCGATGTATCCTACGTCACGGATCTGCACGTTGTACATCTGACGGCTCGTTCTCGCTTGACGTAACAGAGGCCCCCGTCAAGCGCCGATTAAGCTTGGCAACTTGTACCGACTGTTTGACACTGACCAGTCTCATTCGTACTTTAGTTGAGTAACTTGAACTTTGAGTGAACAAGAAATATCCTGATGGACTACATATGACTCTCCCTATCGTACTTTCGTTGTGCTTGAGCCCGTGTGTAGGTGTCGAGGGAGAGCCATCTCAGATGGGGCCCCCGTCCCACAGCTGACCATACACCTGCGCCCAGAACCAGAGCCAAGATTCTAAAATATCGAGGGCGTCGAGAGGCTTGTGATGACGATTACTTTGAGGTAATTTGCGGCGTAGAGATGCACAAGTTCCGTCGCTTTGCAAGATATAGGGACCGACAGGCATGTCGATGTAGGAACCATTGTAGTCAAGGTTCAATAACATGTCCTCTCAGTATCGAGATCCGGCGATTTCGCGAGGCCATGCTAGGGAGACGTCTTATCCTACTCCCATTGCAGCTATCAACGGTACTGCGGCAAATTCAGCGCCCGAACGGACCATGGTGAACAATCAGCAGTACCAGCCAGACCAAGTGTTTGCAACCAACCAGCAGCGATACCAGTCCCAGAATACCGACTATTATGAGCCGGCAGTCAACGAAAAACATAGAAGTGCCGATTCGGGTTTGACCCAGACTGGGGATTACAACGCTATGGGGACAGGCCGTACAGTGCAGGAGAAAGCTACTGTGCCGTTGGTGCCTCTCGTGCCAATGGAAAACAATGGCCTCAACCCCAATGATCTCGAGGCAGTCGAGACTGCATCCATGATCTACACCAAGAAGCAGATGAGGAATCTGGTGATTAAGAACCACTTCTTGGCTTTCATTGGAGAATTCGTGGGAACGGTGTTGTTCATGTACTTTGCTCTTGGAGCGACCAATGTTGCGAATCTGCCAGCGACAACTGTCACTGGCGTGACCACGACCTCAAGCACGACAGGAGATGCCACGACAGTATTAAACACATCTTCGCTTCTCTATATCGCCCTCGCGTTTGGTTTCAGTCTGGCAATTTGCGCCTGGATCTTCTTCCGAGTCAGCGGTGGCCTCTTCAACCCAGCAGTCTCCCTTGGTCTCGCCCTGATTGGTGTCATTACTCCGTTCCGAGCGGCGCTGCTGACCGTAGCACAATGTCTCGGAGCCATTGCAGGAGCCGGTTTCGTCCAATTGACATTGCCCGGAGATCTCAATGCGACGACACGTTTGTCTTCCGACACTAGCGTGGTCCAAGGGCTTTTCATCGAGATGTTTTGTACAAGTCTTCTCATGTTTGCCGTCTTGTTCTTGGCTGCCGAAAAGAGTAAAGCAACCGTGAGTTTCCACCTTCAGATGTTTTAAGCTGAGCAATACTGACACCTATACAGTTCTTGGCGCCGATCGGCATTGGTTTGGCTTTATTCATTGGCGAGATGGTCGGAGTGTTGTATACCGGTGGATCGTTGAACCCGGCCAGATCCCTGGGACCCAACGTTATCCTCGCAAAGTTCAGCAAGGATCACTGGATCTACTGGCTCGGTCCAGCCATGGGTGCCACTCTGGCTGCAGGTTTCTACAAGGTCATCAAGATGATGCATTTCGAGACTGTCGTTCCCGGACAGGACGACGATGGATCTCAAGCTGCACTTATCGCAGAGCATGCCGGCCCGACAGGTCTTGCCAGCAACGGTCCTAAAGGTCCGAGGAAAGCGTCAGAGCCTACCTTGGGTGCTTAGGCTCCGCCGTAGCGGAATGGTAATGTAAGTTTGTACGAAAGTCTTGTATTCATGTAGCAGAATAGATCATCAATGTACACTATCAGATCTGACCGACACGCACAATCCATGTACCCAGCCAAGTCTTGGTCCTGTACGTTTGTCAAATACTCCTACATATATACATGTGTGCGTAGACAAAATGGCAATCTCACTCCCGACAACTCGACCACGTGCACGACCCGCATTTTCAAATAAATTCGAAGCCGAGGTCCGGGGAAGTCTGCGCCTCTTGTGGGGGTTTCGGACTTTTATGTGCCGCGTCTGCTTCTCCTCCTCACTCTTTCAGTCTGAGCTGCACAATTGAATAGCATTATCTTTTTTTTTTCTCTCCATATCTGTTATCTGAGATGGAGTTGGATTATGATGTAGTGATTGTCGGTGCTGGAATTTCCGGCATCAATGCGGCGCATCGGATTCAGACGTCGAATCCAAAGTGCCGCTACACGATATTGGAAGCGCGGAATGAAGTCGGCGGGACCTGGTCGCTCTTCAAGTACCCCGGAATCAGATCCGATTCCGATCTGTTCACGTTCGGGTTCGCTTGGAGGCCGTACACTGGCACGACAAGATTTGCCGGTGGGGAGCAAATTGCGCAGTACATCCAGACGGCGTCCGAGGAGCACGGCATCGACAAACACATCCAGTTCAAATACAAGGTGAAGGAGATTTCCTGGAGTTCGGAGAAAAGCGCATGGAGTATCACTGCGGACTGTAACGGTCAGGCCAAGAAATTCTCGGCCGGATTTATCATACTCGGGACCGGATACTACGACTACAATCAGTCGCTCGAGGCCGATATCCCTGGCCTCGACTCGTTCAAAGGCAGGACCGTCCATCCTCAATTCTGGCCATCGGATCTGGACTATGCGGACAAAAAGGTCGCCATCATTGGTAGTGGAGCGACAGCCGTGACATTGCTCCCAAACATGGCGAAGGAGGCCTCGCGTGTCACAATGGTCCAGAGAAGTCCGAGTTATGTCATGCCCTTGCCAAATGCAGTGGCCAAATTCCCCGCCTGGTTACCACGCTGGGCCAAGTTTTCCATCTCGTACTTGCGATATCTCATCCTGCCATTTATTTTCTACAAGTTCTGCATAATCTTTCCGAATCAGGCAAAGAAATATATACGCAAGGTCACTTCAGATCAACTGCCGCAGACAATCTCGCATGATCCACACTTCAATCCATCCTATAATCCCTGGCAGCAGCGTCTCTGCATGAGTCCAGACGGCGACTTTTTCGAAGCTCTTCGATCGGGTAAGGGCGACGTCGTCACCGGAAAGATCCAGTCAGTGGAAGCACACGGCATTCGAATGGAATCGGGAGAACAGATCGACGCGGACATTATCGTGACTGCCACGGGATTGAAGCTCTCAGTTATTGGCGGTGCAAAGATCATTCTTGATGGCAAAGAAGTCAAGGTTTCAGACAAATTCCTCTGGCGCGGAATCATGCTTCAGGATATTCCCAACATGGCATATGTCGTCGGTTACACGAATGCCTCGTGGACGCTTGGTGCAGACTGTACTGCGCTCGTAGTCTGTCGTCTGATGAAAGAGATGGAACGACGCGGGGTTCGATCTGTCCGTTCAGATGTCAAAGGCTACGACAACATGCCTGTCACCAGCCTGTTGAATCTGAACTCTAGCTATATCACCAAAAATGGCCATGTGCTGCCCAAGACAGCAGACGTTGGACCGTGGAAAGCTCGAGTGAATTATTTCAGGGACTATTATTTTGCCAAGTTTGGTAGTCTCTCCACCGGATTGGTGTACGAATGAAAGCCGCTCGAATCCCTCAGTATAAAGCCAAAAGATGTATCATGATTTGAGATATGGTCGCGTTGTAGATATAGTGATTGACATGGTTCGGAATCGAAGTTTCTGGTTAGTGGCGCGATTAACATAAGACTTATTGTATTGTATGCCTCTAAAGATAAAAACGAACATTGCATATTATGATAGATTGTGATATGATGCACTTGGATCATGCATTTGTGCAGCACTTTGAGAAGTATGTGTTAGGCTATAGGCAATAGACCATCGACGGATCCGTTGGATAAGGGGAGCTCAAAATCGTAGACGAACCAATTCTTGTTATCAGGCGATCGCTTATGCCCCGGTGGCCGCCCTGGGTTGACCAGCGCAGGAGGCAAGGTAGCTGCACAGTATATCCACATCAGATTGCCCAGCCACAGAGACAGCGTCGGGATGTGTGAAATGTACGAAGCCAAGATGGTAGCCAAAGCAGATCTTAAGCCGCAGAACTGTGATGTTCCTTTATCCAGGTCATCTGAACTGAAACTCATCTCTATGTGATGCTGCAGGTCGTCCTCTAGGTCGTCATACATCACAGCTTGAATATTCTTCGGTATATCATATGCCCATCTCACTTCTTCGCAAGTCGCACCATCCACTCTACAAGGACAGTGTTGATTCCATCGACGTCCACCGCAAGCCGAAGTGAAGCTTGGCGGACCATTCGAGAATGCCGTAGCGAGGATACAATTTGTATATATCATTGTCTTTTTATGGTCAGCCAGCGACTGCAGGGCAGCCCAGCTCCCAACGAGCAAAGCTTGTCGGATATCTAATGGGGAATGAGAGCCTTGTCTACCCCAATGACCTTGCATGTGAACTTCGACATTAAATTTTGGATCTTGATGAACCTCATTGCATGGATAGGAATATGTCTGATGCGACTTGTCAAAGACGATACCTGTCCTGGTCGAAGCTTTGAAGAAGTCCTGCCAGATGACGCGAAACAGATCGAGACTGCCGACAGACACAGCTTTATCACTGAACCAGATATATACTCGAAGCTTTTCCCGATCGCCTGGCAATGGTGCAATGTCGTCCGGTCTAGGTAACAAAGTGACTGGAACAGGTATGCTACCTTCCGGAAGATGTCTGTGTCCGCCACGAAATGTCGGAGGCATACTATGCTCTCTTGGCTTGGGAATGTAGATCGGCTTGTGGTAAGGTGGTTTTCTGGGACGAGTGAACCTGAAGCCAGTGACACTCGTCAAAATGAGCAGAAAATGGAGCCAGAATCGAACTTCATAAAGTCGACTGAGATCTTCCAGTCTCATTGGTCGTGTGATCGACCGATCTTGTCTGTAGGTGACACTGAACGAGCCTCCGGCGGGAGATCTTATACCTATCCCAGTGTCCGAACGAAACTGGTAGGCTTGCAGAGATCGCAGTGGTCGTGATCTAACTTGCTTGTGATCCTTATCGACGAATTCCACGAAGCAATATTCTCCGTTTGTGGACGCACTTGCGGAGGAATCAGCTGATTTCAGCGCGGAACATAAATAGAGTGACTGAATATTTGGTTGTTAAATGGTCAGGGACGAGATAGAAAAGTCTGACTAGCCAGTGTGTGGCACAAAGTCTCCTTCCGATGCCTCCGATCCGTCATTCTATGCGGTTACGGGCTTCGATGCGATCGGACAATATGACATTGGACGTATACTGGCATAAGCATTGAGAGCCGCGATTGGTGCCCGTGTGAGACGGTATCAATCCTGGATGAAACATGTCGCATGACCCGAGCCCAGTCATTAAGCGCAATCTACGACCTGATGATGCAATTTATTGAACCTTTGCAGAACGAAAAAAGTTGCCCCGAGGCTGCCGAACCGGGTCATATCTGAGAAACGACTACATGTGAAAGACAATCGCGGAGAAACACCTCCGGCTTTTGTTTGACGGAGTGCTCTCGCGATCGGTGATAGTCCAACCAATCTAAGAAGAGTCTACAGCAAGAGAAGCGTGCTCTGCTTGACTGCCCAGTGTATGTGGCCTTGGGTCAATTGAAGACTGTAGGCTTGAGTACGCAAATGTCTCTCAGACAAACCTTCACGAAACTTGCCACGAAAACTTTTGCTGATGACAGAGAAGTCGCGCGGTGCCAGGCGATCGTGTCCAAGCTCTTTGCTTAGTGAGATCTATTACTGCAGTACACTCGAGCTTTGCTTCTGAATTCGATAAGATTTACATCTGACGTCACCAGATCGATGCCTCGCTCGGCGATGTCTTCAATAGACGTCCAGGTCCTGCGGGATTGATGCTCACGAAATGCCTGGAATAATGGTCATCGAAGCTTTGAACATGGCCGATGGAGAAAACCTGAGCAGAAGCAATCGCAAATGGTGTTTAGTTGGCATGGCAGCAGGCTCGTTCGTATGCAGCCCAAAAGCTTTCTCTACATATGTCATGAGATGGCGTAGAAGCTCGCATTGAAGGAGCGACTGCATGGAATCGTGTACAGTCTGTCTTATGCCCTCGCCTCAGAGACGGCAAGTGTAGTTCATTAATATGAGCGCACCCTCACCAACAGCTGATTGGTCCTGATTGATTGGAATTGTAGCTACATCGGACGCCAGTCTCATTTCAATAAGATATCTGGCATACATTACAAGCACAAATCCCTCAACTACTAATCTACTGCGTCTTCGGCTTGGGTCCGCACTGTGGCTGGGTTCGATAGGTTCTGGATTACAGCGGCAAACTCAAGGTTTTCAATGTGCCACAATCTTGTTGTATATCTCGGACGCATTCACCTCCGAATTTCTGACAGTCACTTGCATGTGAGTTTCAAAGCTGTTCGTCTACCTCATGGCTATAGCACGGTGACGAAATAAAGTTGTTGAGACAATACTGCTGATTCTCAAATTGTCAAACACTCGATCTCCGTATGAAATGGCAGTCATTCAAGATGCTCAAGCTGATGTCGGATCGGATTTCGAGCTACGCTAGCTATAGTAGCTACAGTACCCCAAATCATCTTTCGATGATCACACGGTATTTGATTATGATTGACTCAGTATGAGTGTGCTGCAACCAATAGAGCTGCTGATTTAGGTATCGATAGGGTCCAGAAGTTTCGATGGCAGATATTGAGTATGCTGTGGCAGCAGTATAGATGAACCATCCATCTCCATTCTGTAAGTCGAGGCTTGCGTGTGGCAACGATTGTATTGGCAAGAGTCTCGCAGCGCGAGTCACCTGATTTCCGCGCTGTACAGGAATCTTCTTGGGTCAGTATCTGATGACGATCGCATTGACCTCCCTTACTGTCTCGAGGTGCCAAATAACGATGATACGCGAAGGAGCCATCCAGTGCGTCCGACGCCACCATAGTTCCAGTCTATCAAAACCCTCTCGAGTTCCTTGAAATGTGGTAGTCCAGACATGTGGACCTCCATGTTCTGGATCACGATGCATGGAGTGCATCCAGTCTGCTCTCACGCCTCCGAGACGATCAGATCTGAGAGCGAAAGGCCGACTCTCGGAGTTCAACATAGTCGATCTGCTGGAGTGCGAGAAGACGCCTTCACCCTCAAAGGTGCGCAGCCAATTATTAAAGTTAACATATGTCGTCTCATCATGTAGTCTTCTGGATTCTTCTGTCTCTCCTGCCGGAGGTGGTCCTTCGATGACAATTGGTCTGCAGAGACCACAAAAAGCTAGTCTGCCCTGATATTGACCTTTCTTCAGCCTTTCCGAAGTGGTGGACAGAGCATCATCAGATGCGTTTCGATACACTGCTGCGGCAGACGACAAGAGACTGAAACATGGCGAGAGGACCATCAGAGTGGCCATAGACACTGGAACTCTCATAGGAAGAGATTCTCCTGATCTGGAGTCGATACTTACTTTCGAAAACAAGACCAAAGATATCTATATATAAAGTCAAAGCACCAAAATTCAGGGGGGGTCTCTTTGTTCACAGATACTATAGGTCAGATATCGATTGCAGTAAGCCAAACGCGGTTGGAGTCGACTCGCGTTTCCGGGAACGCCGAAGTCATCTCCAGGTATTGAAAAGCCAGTGCTCGATTTCTAAGAGAGGCTACTCGTTCATTCGCTTAATTGAATGTCCGCAAGATTCAGTGGTTCTATGGTTATGTATCGGAGCTTGTGTCTCAATATGGAATTCTGAATCGCGATCAGAGAAGAAGCGCCAAGCATGGGACTAGTACCAGTACCAGATCCTGGCTACTCCTGATCATGGAAATCGTAATCTGCTTGTAAGCCTCGTTGTGTGACTGGGATTAGACAGGAATGCGAAGTCTGCTTGAACGTTCACATCTGGAATATCTAGCAGTCTAAGTGCTAGATGCGAAGGAGAATAGCTCGCCTGTCGTGACTGTCATGGAGTGGGTAACAAAACTGATCACAGACTACTCGAGACGGTCCTAGCTTTACAACAGCACAAGATCTGGAATCTCCATGATATCACCCAGAGATTTCGTCTGTCCGAAATATCGCATGGACTTGGTAATAGTTTCGGAGGGTTGTCCAATGATATACACTCGCGGAACGTCTGTGCAGAGTTCGAGATATCGGCCCTGCGACCTTGTTAGAGCAATTCATGTTGGGTGACTGGAATTTTATCAGAATCTCACAACTATCTGAGCTGTTCAGTGTACATCAGAATCCTAGTAACTCCCTGTCATGATTTATAGTCTTCAGGACTTGACCATTTCCATTGCTGATACGAACACTAAAGGGATATGCTTTTCTTACAATGGTACGAGGAAGATACGGGCAGAGAATCCGACCAGCCAGTCGACTTTGAGAACGAGACCACATCGTAGTATCGGTGGCCAAGATGGACGAATCTCAAGTATCTCTCAGTGATACAGAATTTACTTGCTGCTCCTACTCAATCTAACTGCGATTACAGCCAAGATGAGATATCTGGACAAAAAATGAGAAGTGTTTCTCAGAGATTCTTTGCTAGAATTGATATCGCTTCCGAGATCAGCAGGCTTTGACGAGGACATCCACGATCTTTCGGCAAGAGCGTGGTACAAAAGCTTGCAGAACTCTTCCGAAGAAATACATGGCGGGTCAAGACTCCTCCCTGAATCGTTCACATTTGTGGATATCTTGCATGCGAGACATTATTGTTGGATCGTGTATCCAAAGTCCTCCAATCTCGAAAAGACATTCGATGCGCTGGATACCTAACCAGAGGGTTGTACTAGGTGGGGACAGCCGGTTCTCCTGGATCGTTCGATACTGCTGCTGCGTACATCGTGGACGAAGATACCATATGCCGAATTCGCACGCACGATGTGTAAGTCAGAAGCCCAATGTTGGCGGGAATCACTATCGCGCTGCTTGCAGGACGTTTGGGTTGTGGAAGCAAGTCATTCTCAATTCAAGAATCTGGAGAGTTGCAATTGTGAGTGGTGACTGATCGGAGATTTGAAGTAGTTTGCTTAAGCCAGAGACGGAGAATGATTCTGGATCTTTACGTACGACGTTTAACTCATGACGATCCGCTCTTCATACATTCCGCAATCTCCATTGCGAGCTCAAACCCTTTTCACAGGGATGATTTGATGCACACCAACATACACTATACTCTCTGATGTGCTGCGGAATGTATTGAAGTACTCGAAAGTTGTGTGATATATTCTTCACTGCGGACATGCAATGTCAGCTCGTTCTTGCACCAGACATCTGTTGATTTCCCTTGTGGGCAAACTTGACTGTTGTTCCATTCGTAAAAGCTGCAGTATCATCACACACCATAAGCTTGCAATTAAGCTGCCTCATTGATCAAGAACAAATCGGAAGTTGTAGAGATCGTTGTCTATATCCACACGAATATGCCGTTCACCAAGGTTCGTGTCATATTACGTAGTTAGAGATGATTCCAGACGCTACCATAAAAGTGGCCCTTTATGTCAACAAGTAATATTGATGATGCGGTTCCATGGTTACCAAAATCTGTCTCTTCAGTCAGAAAAGAGGGCGATGCTTGTTAGAAGTGCTTGGAGTGATCTTAGCACTTTGCGGTTTCGTTTTTCCTGATGTGAACTCATGTGCAAGAAGCACGCTTGGATAGTCAAGGAGAACTCAAATTATCGAGCTGCTTTACAGAACCGTTGCAATCCCAGAAACCACGTTTTGCTCCTCGCCAGAAAGTCGGACTGTAGGTATGGAATCTTTAACCTACAGAATGTACAGACTGTACAGAAAGATCGTACTTTGCTCATTAATATGACAAGAAACCCATGGCTCATGGCGCATATATTGCAAAGTCCTGATAGTTTCCAACATAACTTAAAATCTCCTGATGACTAGGGATGCAAGTCCTGTCATAGTGATTCGGGGCCGAAACGACGACGCAGGAGTCCATTTAATGATCATATTCAGCACAATTTGTCGCGAAACTTCGATTTTGCTATCACATGTGGTTTGGTACATAGTTTTTCGGGCTACAAAAAGAAATTAGCGTCTGGGGCAATAGAAACTTGATTCCCATCATATAACATAGCCAGTGATCTAGATTGAGTAGAGGGTCTACGGCACAACAAAACAAATACCCACCTGTGGTCGTCTTCTAAATTGTGGAAGTGGCTGACACACTTTCAATCTATGGCAACGAGACAATAGTGTTAGTGCTATACGGGTTGTAGCTTATTCATAAAGGAGACAGTTCTAGTTCAGATCTCTTTAACCATTTACACTATCAGGTTATGAGCTGTTAAACTCAGTGATTCCGTCTCTGTTAGCAGTACGGTCTTAGGTTCCATGAGTGATTCCGATCGGAAGTACACGAAAATCAAAGACAGGAACTCCTGCGTCGATATCATCAACTGGTTGGATGGGAAATTTCTCCAGGAAGATATCGATATTGCTATCACCGATAAAAATCCGGCAAAAGGTGACTCTGTCCTCAGGGACAATAAAGAACTGTGCGAGGCTTGGAGAAGAGCCGAACGAAAGTGCAGAGGATACTATAGACAGTATCTCAACGAGCAAGACTACACTCTCTGTAAAGATTTTGACGCGCTACAAATTAAGACGCATCTTGAGACGAAGTATCTTGCTGATAAGGCAAACTACGGCCTTAATGACTCTATCTTCCAAATCCGCGGAAGTAAGATTGAGGA
Organism: Taphrina betulina; assembly: GCA_008802775.1. Lineage (NCBI taxonomy): Eukaryota > Fungi > Ascomycota > Taphrinomycetes > Taphrinales > Taphrinaceae > Taphrina > Taphrina betulina. Next base: position 564 of record VWSI01000052.1, on the reverse strand, counting down.
TTGCGATACCCCTGAAATCGCGACCAAAAAGGTCAATGCAATCATCGCCGCTTTCGCTAGTCTTGGCGACATTGTTCACAAAGGTAAGAACATTTTTCATGCTCACGAAATTGTGGTAGTAGCGGCTATCATTGAGGCATTACCGCCTGCAATGCATGTCATTAAGCAAAACTGGTATGAAAAGGATCATTCCACTGACATTGGCTACACTGTTGTTCGCCTCAAAGCCTCTATGGCTAAGTGGTACTCTACCATGGCAGATTCCGCAGCTGCAGCTTCCTCCGGCAAAGGCAAGAATTCAGGGAAGTCTGCATCGAGGAATGACACTTCGAAGAATGGACAGTCTCAAGCTTTTACTTCGTCTGCTGCCAAGACCAACGCAGAACTCTACGGCCGCTACTGTAAATCATGTCAAAAGCGACACAAGGATGACGTCCTACCCGTTATAATTGCTTGCATTTGGCCATCCTGCCGAGGTAGACTCACGGTTAGGGACCTCCGAAAGTGGCAGAAAATGCGATCTGCAAGACGCCAAAACCTGCGAACTGTCGACGCCACTTCATA
>VWSI01000051.1:0-64878 GCA_008802775.1 Taphrina betulina | reverse complement strand
AATCCTGAGCTCCTCACACGTTAAAAAACTTTCCCCTCATTCCCCGTCGCGTGTGGGAGTTTGGTAATAGGAGATAGGCGTAGCGGAATAAAACCATCGATTATAACGGGTAGGAAGGCCGCCACCGATTTCTCTTTTCCTCACCTCAAAAGATTGTCCTAGCAGCATTAAATCAACAATCAGGACTGGCAAGTTTCTGACAACGATGAGGAACAATTTTGTTTGTCAATTTATGCTGAACTGCCACTAGATATACTTCGAAGAATCGTTGAAATACTAGGTTAGGCGGGGTTGAACCGACCTACTTGGCTATCACGGGCCTTTATTTTTGTTTCTTCTTTTAGTGCTGCCACCTTTCGATTTCCCGGCTTCCGCGAGGTCTTGTCGTGACAGACTTTTTGGTACACTCAAGGTTGGCGACTCGACATCATCAGCTATTTCGGCCCTCATCTCTTCTGGCTTGTGGCGATCCTCTGGCGCTGTGTCCCCCGAAATTCTAGATGGCAGCGGGTTCGAACTTTCTCCGGGACCTGGTTCGACCATTTCTGCATTGCTAGAGCTGTCTGCCGAAACGTTTTTCTGACGGCCTGGCGCTTGAAGCTCCAAATCGTTGTCCTTGCTTTTTCTATCAGTCTTGAAGTACCTCCAGACCCACAGAATAGCGCTTGCTCCGATCAATAGGAGCAAAAGTTCACGGAAGCCTTTCCACTTTGGCCGCTGGAATGAAACGACATAATTCCAGCACTTTAAGATGACTCGTCCGACCCAACGGGTCCATGTAAATTTCAACAGATTGTTGACAATGATTTCAATGCCTGTCAGGATGCCGTTGACTATGGTAAAAAACCATAGTATCGTGGAAGGGATTCGCAGATAATCTGCAGCATCTTTCAGGTACTTCTCCGTTCCGTTCATTGATGATCTTAGCTACAAAGGTTGTGCTGAAAATCCTGCAACACTCTGATGGCGGATCAGCGGCCTTTATGGTTTCAACGGATCTAGCGGCCTTGAAAAGTGCTTCAAGCACACATGGAAAGGTACAAATACACACGCCCCGGTTTTCCACTTGTTACCACCCAGAGAAACATTGCTTCGGATGCATGATCACTGACCCCACGAGCTTCACGACCGGCTTATTTGCAGCTCGGTAGGATCGTAGAAGCCAAGAGTAAGCTTTGTATGTAAGATTTTAAAGGTCTACTAGGTTGTACTATATACGAAGTTGATCATGAGTCAAGATCAGATACCTCAGATCAAACGTCAGCTTGTAGTACTGCTCATTATCTGAGACTTGTATTAAAGAATTGTTATGTATCTGCGAGGATCGTACCTTGCTACCAAGCTCCAGACAGCCCCGAAATGAGTAAAGAAATACTCGCATGGAATCAACAAAAACAAGACTAGAATAGCATCATTTGGGTTTTTTGAATTCCCGGCAAAGCCAGCAACGGAAAAGTCGGGAAGATAGAACAAAAAGTCCATATATCGAGAACGTCTTTCCAACAAAGGCTCAGTCGGACCTCCCGGAGCTGAGAATATGACACTCGAACAGATAGGTCACCGAGCGATCAAACCATTCGTCAGTTGCAGTAGCTACGTGTATGGCACGAACTTTGGTTCCTTACGCATAGACACTGCACCCGGAAGGTACTATGTCAGTAATGTTGTTTCAACACAAGCTATATATAGCTAGGAGAGGCACCTGTCTCATGATACCATACGCAAAAGAATGACGAACATGGTAGGGACTGCATGAACCGAGACTCCGGATCCGTCTTTTACGTCCCCGGGGTCAATAGTGGAACCTCTTCGTGTGAATCTTGCATCTTATCAATATGACGTGATCGGAACGTGGAAACAGGCCATTGTGAACATTCTTTATGCACTCTTTGGACGCAAAGATCACTATGTTGCGATAGAATTGCTGTTCGAGGTCGGATATCGCCGCGTGATGTGGATGACAGTCAACCTGAAAACTATCACTGTTGAGGCCACACGTACTCCGCGCGCTGGTATAGTAGCCTTGGCTTTTCTTAACATCGTGATCACCTTGATCCAGCTTGACGATATCCGCAGATAACTAAAGGTTCTCAGCATTCCAACGCGTAGCCTGTTTCGCTATCATCAGTCATCGTCTTATAAGAGGGCAGTACAAGAAGAATATTGATCCGCATTCTGTGGCCAGTTTCAATCCACTAGTCACGCTATCCTCGACTGCATTTCTCTCGACGTTGGTGACTCCACAAAGAGGCGCTGCTTGTACAATAACCGCGATAAGATTTTGCCTCTAGATGTTTGTGCAAATTGTGGTAGTCCTCTGTTTCGAGCGTTGCAGGTCTCGTAGCCATCGATGAGGCGCTCGACGTTATTTCCTCTGGCAAAGTGGTCAAACTTCAGATCGGGCCTGCTTCGCTTGGTGGTGTATGTTTAGCTGCCGGATCTTCTCATTACGCCAGACGCATCAACACAACATACGTGAATAATCTTTTAATATTGAATATCCAGGTGTTACGAAAGTTCCACAGTTTTCTCACAACGGAGCCCCTCACATATATGATTCTGCTGAAAGATAAAGAAGGTGATTTCTGTGTTGGGCCGTTCTTAGTGCTCAGAACACCTGGTTCTAGAGCCCAAGGTGCGTCGAAGAAGGTGCGAAAATGATAGATTTGTCTTCCTTCATTTACGAATGGCATATCAAGCTGCCAATCTTGATGATCTACTATCTGTTTTGTCTCTTCATCATGCGAAACATGATCCTAGTACTGTGGCATTTTAGCGAGATCTTCCATCAGTCGACACTATCAGCTTCACGCCCTTCAGAAAGCAAAGTACCCAGTCCAGTTCGACCGCAGCCAGCACAGCAGCAGGCAAAGAAGATCAGCTCTAATGGTGACCAACGACCACGAAAAAAGAATAATGGCTTGTGTAAAGCATGAATATATTGCTAGTCATTGTCGGAGTATCTTAGGGACGGTTTTAGTCGTGTGTCGAGTACTGAGATCGGAACAGTATATGCATGCTTAGTGATCAGCGATCAGAATAGAGACTAAGTCAGAGAGAATATCATACCAACAACAATAATTTTGTGTCATATCTGAGCTATTCCGATCAACGGATAATTTTGTTCAGAAAATGGAGATTTGCTACATCCTCACCAGGACTGCGTTCCATTTACTGTGATGTCTATGGTGAAGAAGTAGACGTCAGCTCATTCCAGTCATTATGAAAAGTGCGGCTTTGAATTGACCTGATTGGCAGTCTGTCAGGAACCTTTCTAGAGCTTAGATAACCTTCGAACCATAAAGCTACTTTATTAGCATCACGTATCATCAGCTCTACTAGCTTTTTGTAGTGTGGCTTGGTCATTGGTGTTTCATACACTATGGTTCGTGTAATGTGTAATGTTGTTCTCACAGATTGGGGTGACCCTGAACGACATGACCAAGAGGCCACGCCTGGGCGGAATAAAAACGATATCAATGGCCAGTCCGAAAGGCTCGCCAGGATTACATAACGAAACTTATTCCTTTTCGCGCTATATCCATCGGACGAGCCGAGATTGTCAATCGAAACGACTTTGATAGACTAGCTGATTTTGTTGCAGTCATATCGCCAGGAGAACGTCATCGTTCCAGCAAATCGAAAGCGTCTTTGACTCGTATCGTGATCGATGCTCCTCTTGATCGTGCTATCAGAGTGTGACGATACAAGGTATTCAGTGGTAGAGACCAGCGTTGTAAATCCTCACAGGGCTCAGTATGAGTCTCGATGACTGTGCCATAACCCGAGGGCGATCAGGATCCAGTTCGATATCTTCGAATTCCTTCTATGCGCCAATTCAACAGAAACGTGCACTAGACATTCAAATGACATTGCAATATTAAGCAAAGCCTTGGCGCCCTTCATCGGGGCCGTCTGTCTTGCTTGTACAGGAGTCCGTTTGCCAAGTTGACAATTTAATGGTGTGCGTGCAAGACCACTATACCGGGTGACCCTCTTATTGACTGGAATACGTAAATTGATTATGGCAACACAATCAAACTGATCCGAGATCACAGTAGTGTTCGAATTGATAAAATTTCGGACTACCTTAGCTCTTAACACTTAAGTAGCAAGCGTTTACCCGGATTATACTTTCTTGCCTGATCCCAACGCCACGACGCGAAGTACGATCCTCACACCTTGATGGCGTCAGCCACCTCAATGGGCTGTTCGATACCCCGATTGTTACTGGCCTTGGAGTGGCAACGATCCAGGAAGGACAAGGTACTGAGTCTTGACCTGTCATATTTCCAAAACATAAGACCATCGAGTAGGGTGCAGAAACCCAATTATCGGAATATCTTGGCGCCTGCATTTGATCTTAACACCAGCCTTACATTCGTTCTTACTAAGAACCCTAAGGTAATCCTAGATCTTGAGTTCAACTCCTGAATGCCTGCTGATAACATTCCCAAGAACACTGCTCAGCTTCGAAGACTGCCGCGGCGTATCATCTTCGCCCCGGACGTACTCGGTTGCAATCGCTTTACCTGGACTGGTAGACTCATTTGAGAAAATTTCCACGGAAGGCTGCACATATATCAGATACGCTGCCAAAAGTCCGCCGACCCTCGATGGCAGAGACCACAATACCACCTTGAAGCGGTCCCGTTGAGACTGGAACTTATAGTCAGACTATCTTCAACTTGTCTTTCTTTTGCTTTAGTAAGATCTTGCCTTGATGGGCTTTCTGCAGCGCTCAAGATCGGTGACGTTACACTATCGGAAATCTCGGCCATCATTTCTTCCATTCCGCTGGATTTTTGCGGCGTTGTGCCTTCCGAAGTCTCAGATACCAATACGCTCGAACTCTCACCAAGACCAGATTCACCCCACCCGGCTTCGGCGACGCTGTCCGCCGGGGTGTCTTTCGGGCTCCCATGTAGTTGTAAATCTCAGTCGCCCTCCTTACTTGTGATAGTGGTCTGGAAGTAATTGCAGATCCATAAGACAAGAAGTACGCTGAACATTACAAGGGAGACGCGGTAAACATCGTTCCAGGAGTTTTCGTGCAAAGATTTTCTGACCTTTAGAAGAGTTCGTCCGACGAAATGGGTCCAGGTATATCGAGCCACGTTGATAAATCACTTCAATGCCGTTAATGACGCCATTGATGATGGTGAAAACCAAAGTATTGTTGAGGGAAATTTCAAATAGTCGAGGGCGTCCTTGGAACAGTTCTCAGTATCTTTCATGCTGAACTATTGTACTAGAGTCTCTGCAGGACTCTGACGGCGAACCGCCGATATCTATGCTCAGACGGGTCTAGCAGTCTTGATCAGTGCTTCAGACACATATAGAAAGGCTTGAAATATGATCGCATCGGTTTTCGCCTGGTAACATCCGGAAGATCAAGTTGAGATCATTCGGCCATTCAGTAAGTCTGCAACTGAGGTTTGCTGTAAGTTGCAAGTCTGACTTGCATCATCGTAATTTTGTAGACTATGGGAATCCAGACTCATGACCTTTGAAGTTGAGACGAGTAAGACAAGAGGAGTGACACAGTAAGATGTCATCTCGCTATACTACGCGTTCATAGCCTTTTATATAGCCTTTACACGAGTACAAAATGGCCTTTGTTCGTCTTCATATCACCCACTTTCAGCATCGTGTCCATGGAGAGTGCGTTTAGACTCCGCAGCCCAGGTTCCGGCATCTAGGAGCATCCTGGCACTTTCCCCTCCTCCGCCGAAGTTATTGGAAGTGAATAATTTTGAGCCACCAGGCCTTCAGGACTTGGAGGGTACTGTGACCATCGACATGACTTTTGGCGGTGTGTACTCCGAAAAGCGATGGTGACCCTCTCGGCATCTCCTTCTTGATCGTTCCAGACAGCAGTATGCTTGTCAATTCTTATCTTCGATAAAGCCGCATGTTGCTCTTCCTTGACGAAAGAAACTATGGCGATGAAAGTCTGCAAAGTTGTCAGACAGAAAACACGAACAACAAAGCTGAAGAATTACATCTGATCTGCGTTGATACAATCCTTGGGTTGTTGCGTTTATAAGTGTAGCGTTGACAGCTAAAGATGATCCAAACTCGTCCTTAATTGATCGCCAGGCCTAAGCTCCTTCACAGTCATACCTGACAATGTTTCCCTATCGTGATGAGTGTAGATACATCTATGAAGATGTTGGCACATGCATGTACTTATGGATACATGTTTAGTCTTTGATATTGCTCTCGAATACCAGGGGTTGTAGATCAAATTGCTGGCCACCATGTGTGCCTCATATTTTTCCGAAGCGTACCGGAAGTTTAAGATTGGTCACTGAGACCCAGTCTTTTCAATACCCTGACGTCTGGAGTAAGGCTCTTGTTCTGCTATTGATGCCATGATAAGCTTTGAATCATGCTCAGACTCAGACTCGATCTGGAGACCCCGCTTCCATTTGATTCCCTCAAGAAAAGCATTGATGGTTTGCGACTTTCTCGTCCTGGCTAGTCGTCCCAAGTGGTCTGGAAGGCAGATCTTCACAAAATATTTCTACCATTCCAACTAACGATTTCACAGCGGCGAGTCCACTATGATGTGTCAAGACAAGCTTGATCTTGATAGACATCACTATTGAGAAGCTGGAATCTTGTGAGCTCGATCAAATCATTGACCAATCTGAGAATGAATGCAGGATAGACAGGGAAGAATCAATGTTTTGCGTCAACAAAGTTTGATTCATTGTAGAAGTGCGATGAGTCATCCTGGCCTGACGATACATACAGTTAGCTCAGTGGCAGTCTTCAGAACCAAGATGCTAATCTCATCCGTTAGGCCTGCGAGGCTTTGCACGATGGACTTCCCAATTTGAGATCACGATGGCTTAGAAGACTAGCCACTTCTGCCAAAGCGAAACGGATCTCAACACTGATTGAGGTACCGTTGTCGAATCGCATAACTATTGGGCTCCCATTCGTAGTTCATTCCGACACTGGCAAGGCTGCCTCTGAGATGGATTTGTCGCTTCCAAAAGTGCGCTTTCGTCAATTACTTTCCCGTAATAGTTCACTCATGCGTGGCGGTAACAAAACAAGGTCCACGCTGTACCATATGTAGCTACTAGAGGTGATGGTAGGCATGGCCCAATCAAGTCGCCCTTTAGTCCAGTCCGTTAAAACCCAGCTATAGAGCGAATTTATAACAGTTGTTACACCTGTTTGACTCCCCAGACGTGGTAATAACAGTTATGCCTTGCTGGTGCTAGAATTGACTGAAACTAGATTCGTGGGTCAAGCGTGCAGGTTGCTGATATCTTTTTGATTAAGATCCAGATGAAAGACCTCATTCAAGACCCGGTGATTGCAGTAGCAAAGATGAGCACAAGCGGCGTTTGGCAGTGACCGTTGTTCGATTTGTTATACACGAAAGTATTGCAGTCAGCATCTTGACAGACGTTAATCGAGAATGATTTGCTGTGCGAAGTAGTGCGAGCGACATATTTGACGGAGAAGTGGGGCCGGAAGACTGTAACGCAGTCTACGACAACTGTCGCATGAATGCAAAGTGTCAGGGATAATGACGCTACAAGTGAGATAGTCTCGGAACGCACAATGTGTACGGTCTAGTCACACCTGGTACGACCGTTTATGCACAATTCTCAGATCGAAGTGAAGAGCTCTTGAAATCGTGGCCGTCTGGAACCACCAATCGAGTCATTTCTCCGCAACAACCATCTGAAAAGCACGAACTTATAATCATGTACTGTGGCGCGTCACACCACGTTACTGCCTTACGAGCCAGGATAAGGGTTGGGAGCTGTCAAATTTCGTGCCTTTCCTCCGGGAGAGAGACTGTGTATGGTTTCTATAGGTCAACAACGTAGGAGCATGCTACGAATTATCTATCAGGCCGACATAATGTTTAGAAATGCACGACGCCCTAGACAATCCAAGTCGCCTCAGATATATACAGTACCAATGCAGCCAAGGCATGAGTATTACCTTACGAAGCACAAGCTGTGTCACATGCAAGCAAGACCAGGCGATGGATGTTGCAGAGCCCATACAGTACAGAGACGCCGATTGTCTGTCGATCGGGAAGTCTGATAACCTGCTCTGTTCGCATTGATTGAATGGATTCACCAGAATTCGAAATGCATCTAGTTACAGTTACCTATCTTGCGCACGCCTATCTCGGCCGGTCAAAGCCTCCATCTGCTTCGTAATGTACATGACCCCGACATATCGACTCGACTCTGAGGACTGACAATCAAGTAGTTCCGGATTCGTATCAAGTCTCTCACCCCTCAAGTCAATACGTGCAGAATCCCACGAACGCTTGCTAGCGAGTCTATCTGGCGCCGTTTTCCGTCGATGGTTCAGGCTGAATTTACCAGTTCTCGTGAGTACCTTTATCATCAATATGATGGTCCAATTGGGATGGTTTGAACACCGACCGCCGTGGGGGAATGAAGGTTTTTTGCAACCTCCACACAAATCTATCAAGGTACAATTTACTGAATAGCTTCGTATGTCGTCCGACTGGGCCAATCCTTTCTATGGCTGGAACAATTACCGAGAATCTCCGTTTGATGCACATACGTGGACCTTAAATTACGAATTCCACGACAGTCTGATCTTGAATCTGTGAGCTATTGATATGCTTCCGCCAATACAATCCCGGCTGACGTTGCAAGTATTCTGCTAATCGTCGCCAAGTTCACTACACGCGGCCGGCTCGCGTTTTACACAATCATGTGCTGGTATTGTTTTTACGTGACGGCATGGCATCAGTTGCTGTTTTGTGCTGGTCTATTCATCGCAGAGCTGAATCTCATCTTGGACGCTCCGGTTGAGAGAGACGCAAATTCCCAGGTGTCTTTCATGGACATGTTCAACTTGTTGATATTTCTCCTCGGATTCACATTTGTGGGACAGCCTCAGAAAGAGCTGCCAAAGACTCCCGGTTGGTCCGCGCTGCACAAGCTTACACCCAAGCACTGGAATATTCAGCTTGAACCTGCTAAATGGTATCTCTTTTATCCGACCATCGGATCCATCATGCTCTTGTATTCGATCACACGGCTACGATTCTTACAGAAATGGCTGGAAACTCCGTTTGCACAGTACTTGGCAAAATATTCCTTTTCAATCTATTTAGTGCATGGCGCAGTGTAAGAGTGCGGAACATATCATGTCTAGAGGGTCAACTGACGAGACAGGACACAGACTTTGGGTTACAATTTGAATCGGTGGATTTTTCAACAGACCGGCGTTGCCAAGGCTAGTGGAGCTTTCGTAGACAATGTGGCAGACAAGCTCTGAATCTATAATTTCTCGGTGATTATTGGCTCTGTTCAAGTACTCTGTGCCGTCTTTTAATGCTCGGAGCTATTCCAACGTCACATCGAAGTTCGTTTGACGACCTTTACCCGCTTTATACACGACAAGATTACGCAGCTATAAATTCTCTGACCATTATCGAGCAGTGGTAGCAAGAGTCGTCGAATGAGTTCCTTTTCAACCAGGCAGCCCGACAATGATTCGCTGATGACAAGTCATGTGTTCAAGTGCATAGATCAGTAGAAGCGTAAAAGTTTTCAAATTGGTGAACTAATTGTGTTTTACAATTGCTGTGCCTTATACACAATGTTTGCTTTTTTTCAATGGCTTTAGTCGGCATGAGTTTGGTCAGATTGAGCAAAAGGAAAAATTGGAAGGATAGAGGTGATTAGAGAATACTTTTTATAATGATCAATCTCTAATTGAAAACGTGTCTAATTGTACTATCCGAAAACGCTCAAGGTGAGAATTCCCGCTGAATGCACCATCGAGGTGACCGCTATGGAGAAAAATTTGATAATGAGGTTACAAGACTGCAGAGTCTATTGTTTAGACGGTGACAGGGATAATGCTGAGAGCGAGGACGGTAGATTGTCCATCGCTGGTGGCGGCGTAGTTGCTGGATGCTCCCAACTCAGCGGTGGAGTAAAGCTTCCACCAGACGGCAGCACCGGTGGTCTTGTCCGTCGCAGTGATCGAGGAGCCAGAGGCGATACCGTTGGAAACGTGCATGAGGAATCCGTCGTTGTTCAGGACATCTCCGCTTGCGAATCGGTAGTATGGTACCCCGGCACATGGGCAGGTTCTCAATCGGCCGATAGTGGTGTCGAAGTAGAAGTAGGTTGCGGCCGCTCGGTTGGAGGAGAGCTGGATGATACCGGTGTCGACAGATGTGTCAAAGGTCAGGTACTGTGTTGCGAGACCGGTACCGGTGGCCTGGACGATGAACTGGTTCTGGCCTGAGCACTGAGCTGGCACGGCGAGACCTGAGCTGCAGAGAGATGGACTTGGGCTGGCAGAGCTAGAAGTGGATGTCTTTTTGGTCGACGAAGTAGAAAGGGTGCTCGAGGCACTCGAAGAGCGCGAGCTCGAAGAAGTGCTGGTTGCCTTGGAGGAGGAAGAAGAGGAAGAGGAAGATGCAGACGACGAAGACGACGTGGTCGAAGACGAAGACGAGAATACCGAGGAGGAGGATGAGGATGGCGAAGGCGATGGTGCTGCAGAGGACGAGGAAGATGAAGAAGGAGATGGGGCTGCAGCGGCGGCCTGGTTCTTCAGGTATCCTGCGGAGCTTGAGATGGGCAGACCGTTGTTGTAGGTGTTGGTTCCACAGGTGGCGAATGGCTGGTCCTGGCTCCAGAGCACACAGACGTAGTTGTAAGCACCGCCGACAGCCTGCTGGTAGATGTTGAAGAAGTCACAGTTGCTGTTTGCGGTACACTGGTCGGCACAGGCCTGGACATCGTAGGTGTTGGAGACGCCGCTGGCGAGGTAACCAGCGCAGTTGGCAGCAGCGGATTGGCCGGACCACTCGAGGCTGTATCCGGAGACAGGGATTGCAGTCTGGATTGGGACGGGAGCAGACGAGCTGGAAGATGAGGCGACCGAGGACGACGACGACGATGATGAAGAGCTCGAGGAACCTGAGCCAGCGATGAGGACGTATCCGGCCGAGTTGGAGATTGGCTTTCCGTTGTTGTAAGAGTTGGTAGCGGAGGAGAGTGGCTTGTCCTGGTTCCACAAGACACAGACGCCGTCGACAGTGTCGGCGGTCAGGTTCTCGTTGTAAACGTTGAAGAAGTTGCACCCAGCAGCGCTGGAACAAGCTGCTGCACAACCGGTCGGGTCGAGTGTCGGCGTGAGGTAAGAGCTGACGTATCCAGCACCATCGGCGGCGGCGTTCTGGCAAGACCACTCGGTAGTGAACCCGGCGACAGAGGCAGCGGGACTGCAGGAGGGGGTAGCGGAGGTAGAGCTGGAAGAGGTGGCAGAGCTCGAGGAAGAGGAAGCACCGGCGGTGACGGTGACTGTGACTGGTACACAGTTCTCGAGAGGTGCAGCCTGGGCGAGACCGAGGACGGAGAGGAGGAGAGCCGCTGCAATCATCTTGCTAAGACTGTTTGAATCTGAAGTGAAGGGATGAATCTTCGTTGCTCGGACGGTCCTCGTCCGAGTATATATACCATCCTCGAGGCCCTCGAGGCTTAAAATGCGTGTCTCAACTGACAGGCATGATCCAGCGATAGACTTCTGAATCACATGGCTCCGGTGTCTAGATTAAAGAGGGCGGATCAGATCTGTAGAAAGTTTAAGACATCTGGATCTGTGTCTCCGAAGGCCGAAGGAGGGAAGATGCAAGCCATTTCCCAGTAGCGTGGGTCGGCCATCCATGGATTTACCGGTTACTTCCCATCGACCGAAGTCCTTAGCGTTACTGGAGGGGCTCACGCTCGCTTAAGGGCGGCGATTTGTCTCAGATCCAGACGCTACTCATTCGCCACAGCACGAATATGAAGCAAGTTCAACCCGACTCATTCCCATTCAGCCGAGATACTGATGAGTTATTACATGTTAATTATGCGGTGCAGCTTATTCTAGACTAAGCACGACCCAGATTTGCGTGCTTGCTTCGTTCTCGCCCGAGGAAAGCGCTTCGGGTGCGTGCGTGTGTGCGTGCGCGTGCTTTTCGAAAGTCTTTCTCGATTTGGATCAAATCTTGGGCACATGTCTCAGATGGAGTGCAGCGTCATGTGGCGCTGCTGCTGCAGGGGGCTGGTGCCCGTGTCCAAGTCTGGATGCGCGCGTGCTCGACAGCAGTAGTGCTGACGAGATCTGGATCTCTCTTTCCTCGAACAGGATGCAGAGCTGACACGAGACGGCATCACAAACGCATGCGTGCCGGTGCATCCTGCCGATCACATAGATCGCTGCCACTCTAAAAGTGCCACTGACTTTTCTCGTCCCAATTCAGGTGTAAAATTTCTGTTGCGACAATCGACTGGAGTTCGTGCTCATATATGTTCATATATCGAAAGGATGGAAAGATATGGATGAGGCTATTACGTCTTGGGCATCGATGGGTTCAGTGGTGATGCATCATGGGACTTGCAGATCGAGGGAGAAGCTCGAGTGGGAAATGGGTGAGACAAGCCAGATTTGGTTCGGAATGTTTCCGATACGCAGGCGACAGTCTTGCCGCACCTGGACTCCCAACACTCGACCTTCGATTTCATCTCTAAAAGTGATCTCGACCATTATTGGAAACCTTGAGGTGCGTAATTGATTATACTTGATGTATCATGGCATTGGCCGCCTGGGATTGGCGTAGAAGAGTATCGAGGCTGCTCGGCCGGGGGAATCACGGTCCGGGAGAGCATCGAGGCTGTTTTTGAAATCTACTTGTACGCCGAATCGAGATCTCCACAAAAACTCAAAAAGACGTGGGCCGCCCTCAACTGAAACATTTTGACAAGTGGCGTGAAAACAAGTCTCTCTACTCGATCGGACCACCCAGATTCGTTCCCGCTCGGCCTAAAAAGCTTTTCAAATTCTAGAACAGCTGGACCGGTACACGCGTCTCGAGAAAAGGTCCTCTTTCCCTGCCGTGACACGTGGGAAATAAGTTCCGAACTTTTGACGGAATCCAGATGCGCGCGGATGTGCATGCATGGGATATATCTCCACTACGCATCAACCTTGCCGAAAAAGCATATGTGTAATTTGCTTTCAGAGCAACGTGGTCGGGCCATCTAGTACATAGTTTTACGAATAAAAAAACACAACCAGCAGTATTCATCCATTATTGTCGCCGCCGCCGCTGCAAATTCCAAAAAAAAAAGAGTCCGTGCATTCAAATCAAAGTTGCGATAGATACAACATAGGCACACACAGTGAGCAAGAACTTTTAAAGTTTCCATCACTACGAATGATGTAAGTTACATATGAACGGAACCGCCGTTCCGTCAAAAAAAGACCTAATTCTGACCTGGCCGCCTTGCTGTTTACAAAACGTGAGCAGTGCCAAAAATGCCACCCATATTTATTCGGGCACTGCGCCGGCATAAGCCCGCCAGAAGGTACATCGATCCAGATGGTTGGTCAACCTGAGTCCAGACTGGATCGTGATGTTTGGACTGCCTGTAATGTCCAACGTGCTGATGTTTGGCGAGATACCGGGATACGATGCGATCGGATATTGGACACCGGCCGTAAGATTGAAGTCGGCCTGCTGTCCGTAGGGCAGAGCGTTCCAAGCCGGGTACTGCACGGTCTTGTTGCTGAGACTCGGTACACCCGTGAATGCAAAGGACAGCAATGCTCGATCGAAGATTTGCGATAAGTTAGTGAACGGAAGTACTGCACCGGGCGTCGGCAGATAGTTTGGTACGTCGAGGCCGTGTAGCGCAACTGGCACGGAGTATTGGTACCTGTACGATGAAGTGTAAGCATCAGCGAGCCAGTTACCAGGGCAGTTGAAGGTCGAATCTCCATAGATTAGAGCCGCACGAGCGAATTGTGTCGAATAGAGACCTCCGCTAAGCTCTGGCTCAGGATAATGGCGATACAAATTTGCCAGGGAGGTGTTTGTGAACGTAGGCAAGAAAGTTTGTACGTAGGTTTTCAAATCGGCCGAGGTCGTGATGTTCATCAGAGTGAAGATCAGACCTTCATCGGCATTGTTTCCGACCATGACCGAGGCGCCATTGAGTTTGCCGGTGAGGAGTTGAGCTGAAGGAACTTGGGTGACAAAGGTGCCGTCCGTGACTGGTACGAAGGCCCACGTACCGTAGAAGCCCCCAGCAGACACGATGTTGCTGGCGATAGCAAGCTTTGCGAAGGAGGCTGAGGAGAGACACTCGAAAAGTCCCTCGAAGTTGCCAAGCTGATAAGAGCAGCCCACTTCCGCGGCAAGCATCTGATAGGCCTTGGTCGGAACGGTGTCAAAGTAGTTGTACTGCTTTGGCAAATATGGCGACGCTGCAATTCCCCGTTGAAACAAGGTCGTCCCGAGAGAACCTCCGTAGGACAATAACTGCAGCATCACTGATCCAGCTCCAGCGGATTCGCCAAAGATGGTCACCTGATCGGGATCTCCTCCGAATGAGCCGATGTGATCTTGTACCCAATTCAAGGCGCGGTTCTGGTCCAGAAGACCTGCGTTAAGGGCACCTTTCTCTTTCACCTCCGTGCTGGAGAGGAATCCGAAGGCGCCGAGTCTGTACTGAATGCTAACAAAGACAAAGTTGGGACTCACGAGTTGAGTGAGGTAGGTCGGATCGTTCCGTCCGTTCCCAAGACCGTATCCACCGCCATGGATCCAGACGAGGACTGGCAAGCCCGCGGTGCTGACATTCGCAGGTCTCCATACGTTGAGGTAGAGACAATCTTCGGAACCCGTGACGTTGGCGCTCGTGGCCGTGGCGACCGTGTTTAAGAAGGCATTGGGAACGGTCTGTGCGCAAATAGGCCCGTACGCATTACCTTGTATCACCGCAGTCCTATTGTTGAGTGGCTTCGTCGGAGCTTGAAATCTGCCTGGAGGTGCCGCGTATCTGATACCGAGGAAATACTCGAGTTGACTTGAGCTATCGACGTAGCCCTGATATTGGGAGTAACCCAGATCGACAATGCTGCCCTTCACGGTGGAAGTGAGGTTTGAAGCGGCTGGCTGGGCCGTGACACCACTTGAGGACAAGGTGCACAGCACAAGAGTCAGTAGTCCGGATATCATGATGGACTCTTCTCAAAAACAAACCGCTTCCGTCTCGCCCCGAACTTGACTGTAGACAAGGGTCAGGGACAAGGAATCGCCAGACCTAAGTCCAGGGAAAAAAGACCTCAGAACAAAGGCCGAAAGCGGGGAAATTCCAACGCTCAAATCGTTGCCGGGATAACAGTTCCAGGTCCTTGGTGGCACGTCCAAAACTCGTTACACACGGTTGTTTTGCAAGCGAAGCGGAAGCCCGAACACACCGGTCCTCCGGCCCTCCGGGACCCCCTCCATGAATCAAGAGTTGTCCTAGCACCGATGTGACGCATCCAGTATTTTATGTGAATCACCGAAGCTCCAAGCTCTGCCAACCCTGAGAGACGCATGCCTTGCGAAGCGATATCTCGAGACTAGGCTGCGCATTAGCACTTGTGCAGGCGCAAGCCCCCGGATGGTCCTCGGCCCGGGATGTGGAGTACGCGTCCGTACAGGACTGCGCCGTCGACTGAAAAGTGGAGATGGACCGCGAGAGCAGCATGGACTTGTGCATGCGATGGCTTTCACAAAATGTACGAAGCTCCGCCAAATGCGCTCCCAACAGCCGGGTCGTACTCGTTATGGGATCAGATCTGGGGTGTCTCTGCTGTGACATGCCCTTCGAGTCTTGCGCCGTGCGGTAGCGGGGCCCGCTGCCGCTGGTAGCCCCAGGGCTAGGCTTGTTCATCGATGTCATTCTGTCCGTACCTTCTACTCGTAGCTAATTCAGGATGCTCAAAAACTACAAGAACCTGCCATAACGCGTTTTCGCTTCAGAATGCAGTGATGAATCGTTCTCCCCTTGCTATGACCCTCCCGCAATTTTACCAAACGCCCGAATTGACACCTACCAAGTTCGCGATCCTCTCCTCCTCCTCTTCTCGCTTGAGCGTCTCGTAGTCCTTGTTGTCCGGGCCGCTATCACCGAGAGACGCGTCAGTTCCGACGCCCTGGGTGTAACCTTTTGCCCGGTCGATTGCAGTCATGTTGTTGCCGTTGTCGAGTTTTTCGATGAGCTCTAGAGGGAGGGAGGGCGTAAAGAGTTTTTCGTTTTCTCGCCGAGTGCCTCCAATGCCAGCTCCATAAGACAATATCAGGTCGGTCGACGTGGGCAAGGAAAACGACAACTGCTCCATCACATCGATGAAGACGCCCTCGCCGTGAGCGGGTATCGTCGAACTCTGTTCCCGTTCTAGGGCTGCCAGGGACATTTTGGTGCTTCTCGGTATCTTGGCCTCCGTGCGTTCGCTACGGTAGTTTTCCGCGACGTAGAGAGCTTGACGCGCTGTGATCCCCTCTATTCCATCGACGACTGCCTTTACTTCATCCTCCTTGAGACTGGAGATACACTGCAACAATTGAAGCAAGCCAACCAGTCGCCGCATACTCTTGCCCGCTCTGACTTGCAGATCAGGTAAGGCTTGCCAGGTCCGATTGTTGGATCGTACCCACTCTTCGATCTGCGACACATTCATCCGTAGATCCATGGCCTTACCACGAGATAAGTACTTCTTGTTCTGCATTATTCTGTTGAAAATCTCCGAAGAGAGCCAAAGGATGATCTGCGCTAGTGCTTGAATTATGATTGTGGGGTGAATGGTGTAGGCCTCAAGCACATATAAGGTCGAGCTCAACAGACTGGTGATATTTCTCGGACTCGCGCCGCGACGACGCCTTGGTGATATGTCCCGCTCAGTGGGAGTTTGTTTCCTCCTAAAGATTCGCCATTCGTCCGACATTTCCAGCGTCGAGAGGCCCTCTATGGCTGAGTACTCGAGGATGCTGTCATTGAGCACCTTCTCCATTCTCCGCTCGGCATCACGAATCAGCAAGACATAAGTCTCGTTCAGGAGTTCTGACAATCGTAATTGTGTATCAGCAGTAGATATTTCGAGGCCAGGGTCTTTACGCAGATAGTACTGAAGCAGCAGGCAGTTGGAGATCCAGAATGAGAGCATAGTCATGTCGTCGTGTCTTGTGTTGACCGTCTTCTCTATGGCATCCATACTGCCGTCCAGGAGTGAGATGAGAACTTTTGGGGTCGAGTAATACTGAGCGAATCTGCTAGCCAAGAACAAAAGATTCGCAGGAACTGGTTTCTGGGACACGTTTCTCTGGGGCGGATATTCCAAGATTGCCAGCCTGATGATGTCTGGGATGGCAGACTCGCTGAAGACAAACATTTGCGAAGGCAGACAGTGATCCCAGACGAAGCCGGGTTCATCCTCTTGTAGAGCAGTAATGTCTTCAGTACCGTTGGAAGGGTCGAGTGAAAGTGCACCAAGATCCACCTCGAGATTCATACCAGCCTCGAGGGCCATCCTGCGCGCTTGCTCTTGCTCACGAAGACTCTCCTCGAAGTCGAGGCCAGAACCGGCACCATACCAGTCGCCATCGGTCACGGCCGAGCCACCGATTACGCCAAAGTCCTCGCTGATTCCCGTGAGCCCTATCTGTGAATCATCTCGACTGAGCGACTCTTTCAGGCTCCCATCCGTAGCAAAATCGGAGGCACTGCGTCCATTCTTCGTCAGAGCCTCTCGATTCGCGCCATGATCGATCAGGATCTTCGCTATCGAGGAATGATTGTTGTTACTCGCCCACATGAGTGCGCTCCACCCACGCGAATCGTGAGCGTTGACATCGGCCCCGGCATCGAGAAGCAGTCCAACGACCTCAGTATAGCCAAAACAGCTCGCGATCAACAACGCAGGACTTCCACTCTCGTCAGGCGAGTTGAGTCTGATCCGTCCGAGCGTCGACGTGTCCGATAAGAGACGAGAGATGAGTGGGAAGTCGTTGCTCAGACAGCCGCGTATGAACTGTGTCTGAACCTCGTCCTGTCCTTTGTCCAGATCCGCCTTGTCGGTTTCACCCTCTGTCCAAGGATCCATCCGTGGCCACTACCGGTCAGTACAGGTCCCGGAAGGACAGCCAGAGTGATATTCTGTTTGGAAGTGCGTTGATACGTCGACGCTCCTTAGCGCTGCGCTACCCGAAATTTCGAGCCGCGCCGACACTTTGGGCGTCATTTGCTCTTCGTCGCTCTTCGTCGCTCCTTCTTCGTCCATTGCTCTGTCTTCTGCTAGATCTTTCTTCTGCCGCACATCGACGATACTGGCTCGAGCGTCTGGGGCTGGAGCTTCTTGGTCTTAATCAGCACCTTCGTCTGTTCTCCTCGCTGGGAACGTGAAGTCTGTCTCTACCGCGTTCGCCAATACGCTGCGCTGCCGTGGAGTCTTTCATTAGTCTCTGTTGAATGAGTGTCAAGCAAGAGGTCAAACAGGAGGCTCGTTTTGAATCGGCCGTTGCGGATGATGGCGAGACGGAACTCGACTTTTCGCAAGCGAATGACAAGATTTGGCTCGTCAAATTGCCAAAGTTCCTTTTTGACAAATGGGTCACGGCGTCGCCAGGCACAGAGCTGGGTCATCTGAAGATGAATGAGGCAAACAGGAAGGAGATGAAGGTCGTCCTGAGTGATGGACTCACCGAGGATTCAAAGACGAATAGCACGAGCGAGTCGGGTCCGAGTGATATTCCACTGGAGTATTCGCTGGAAATGCAGAATCAGAGTGTCACAAATACGTATATCTTCAGCGAACCTGCAGCTCGATCGTGGGCAGATCGGCCTTCGCGTGCGGGGACGCCCATCGAAGGTGATGCTGGGGCATCCGAGATGGCCAACCCGGGCGAAGCACAGCCAGAGAAGAGGAGGTCGGGCGGCGGTCCAGATCGGTCGAGGAAGAACCTGGGAGGTCAACGACTGGGAGGGAAGATTGTGCACGACTGTCTAGTGAAACCCATCGACAACCAGCTCTATCGCAGTCTGCTTCGTGATCGGGTGTCTGCTGCCGATGTGCCCAAGCGGCGTGTACAGAGCTTCGACGACGTCGCGTTGAGCGGCAACCTCATGGCGCCAGGATCGATCAAATCCTCGAGGACGGGAGCCGTCAAGACATTCATCACGTCCAAGCCTGGCGCGAGGAGAGGTCGCGACATCAACGCGAGAATGAGTCTGGACAATCTACTGGACGAGATTGTGAACTGCTTCAAGCAATACGAGTATTGGTCCTTGAAGGCATTCAAGGCGCATCTCAAGCAACCGGAGAGTTATCTGAAGGAGACGCTGGAGAACATTGCCACACTGCACAAACGCGGTCCGATGACGGGTAAATGGCAGCTCAAGGCAGAGACCAGGAACGCGATGAAAGGGTACGCAGGTCTCTCTCAATTCGACAAGACAAATGCTGCTGCCGCCGCCGCTGCTGCTGCCGCTTCCTCCAGCAACAATGCCGGTGAAGACGATCAAAAGATCAAGAGTGAGCACGAAGGTCAAGCTGCACCGGAAGTCGAGGGAGAGGAGGAGGATGACGATGGTGACGAAATGGATGACAGCGACGAAGATGTAGAAATGGAAGACAAATTGTGAGCGGACCATGCGGGGATCCTGTACATACTCTACTATGCATGCAATAAACTAAAACACATAAAACTGACATATTTACTTGAAAAATTGTACCATGAACGCGGGTGAAGCCCATCGGCAGATCCCGAACCGAACCGACTCCGCTCTTTCTATTCATCTCTCCACCTTTTTCACCCTCGACCTGTTGCTATTCCTTTTGTAGCAAGTACATTGTGTACTTTTTCTTTTTGGAGAGAAGACAGTTTTTTCGAATGGCCTCTTCGCAGTATGAGTACAGTGTATCGCAGATTTCCGATTTGTTTACGGTCAAGGGCAAAGTAGCGCTCATCACCGGTGGGAGTTCCGGCTTGGGTTTGAACATGGCACACGCACTGGTCCGGAACGGGTGTAAAGTATACATTTCATCGAGGAAGCAAGCTCAATGTGATGCCGCCGTCAAGGAGTTGAGTGAATTTGGTGAAGCTGTGGCGATTGCGTGTGACGCGTCCAAAAAATCAGACTTGGACAAGTTGGCAGCCTTTTTGACAGAGAGGGAAGGCGAGCGCGGTGTTCATTTCTGTATC
This sequence comes from Taphrina betulina, assembly GCA_008802775.1. Lineage (NCBI taxonomy): Eukaryota > Fungi > Ascomycota > Taphrinomycetes > Taphrinales > Taphrinaceae > Taphrina > Taphrina betulina. Next base: position 44,822 of record VWSI01000051.1, on the reverse strand, counting down.
GCAAACGCCGGTGCGACGTGGGGCGAGGGCATCGACACGCACCCCGAATCGGCATTCAGTAAAGTCATGGACTTGAATGTTAAATCAGTGTTTTACACCGTCCAAGTCATGCTTCCCCTCCTCCAAAAAGCAGGCACGAAAGCAGACCCAGCCAGGGTCATCACGACGGGATCCGTCGCTGGACTCAGAGTCTCCAGCGCCGCAGTCTTGCCTTACAGTACCTCCAAAGCCGCCGTCCACCACCTCATTCGAAACCTCAGTGTCGCCCTCGCCGGACGAAACATCACCGCCAACGCAATCTCACCAGGCATGTTTCCCAGTAAAATGACTCGTGGCACATTGAAGGACTCGCAAACTTTTGCCGGATTGATTGAAAACAATCCACTCGGAAGACTAGGCCTCCCGCAAGACATTATGGGAGTCTGCCTGTTCCTCTGTAGTCCAGCCGGCGCTTACTGCAACGGCGTCATCATTCCACTCGATGGCGCCGCATACATGGTAGGTAGTCGTATCTAGTCTACCCTCAAGTCCTCTTCTAAACCCTCCCCGCGATCGATCTCCGTACTTCTCTGCAACTTGGTAATTTATCTCTCAGCCTATTGTAATTATCTATTATGCTTCAGATCGTGACATGTTTGATCAACCACAAACGACTATTCCAGCATATCAAGTCGTGTCTATGGTAATTGGGAATGTACTGCGACGGCAGTGTACATCACGATCGATGCGCATAACAACTAGTATTGTTGTAGTGATGATCTGCGAAAGTGTCAAAGTAAATATTATATTCTATCCATACTTGTGCTTGAACACATGCCCTTGACGTTCCTCGGCAAATCAACTAGTCTTTGTGCGAGTTTCGCAACTCTCTCTCGTCATCGGTACGGCACGATAAGATTGTAGTGCAATTTACGTTCCGCATTGCTATTTCTCTAATCTTCAATGGCGTCGCAAAGCAGCACGAGTGTCACGGACGTAACAATGATTAATCAGTGGCACTCATGAGGACAAAAAGAAGGACCAGAGAGAGTATAGGTTAGCATGAGAACAAAATGGGATGAAGCAAAAAGTATACTCTCTGACGGGGAGTCGAACCCCGGTCGCCCGCGTGATGTTTGAACATCGTGCTCATCAATGACAAGCGGGAATCTTGACCGTTGGACCATCAAAGATTGATGCTGCAGACATAACTTGTAAATATATGAACTGTACATACTCTCAGCCTTCACATCATTCACTAGATCTTGCAAAGTTGAGAGAGGGAATCTTGCGATGAAAAGTTTGGTATATAAATTCCATTGTACAAGGTATTTTATTTCACTCTACTCTTACTATATGCTATACAATCCGAGGATTTCTACATGAAGGTGATACTCTTACAGATATATATAAAAGGCGGGTTACTATGCCGCAAATATGTTCATAGAAATTTTCGTTTCCTCCTTAGCGAAAGGAAGATTAGGCAAAGTTGGACTCAATAATGAGCCGCGAACTCTCGACGCCGATAAAGTCCATCATCACAACGCCCATCTTTTTGACGACGGGAGAAGCTTCTCGAAGGTTGAATTTTCCCCGTAGCATCTCTCGAGTCGATAAGCTGAACTTCTTGGAGACGGAGGATGGAATCATTTCCGCAATTAAGGGATTGAGGACATAAGCTGCCGCCGCTGGGGTCTGCACGTTGTTGTGTAGACTGAAATGATTCACGTACCATGTCAGATTCATTTGCTGAGCGAGCAGGACCCTAGTCTTTTGTGCAAGACTTATGCCTTTACCGTGTAAGCGTCGGGTCTCGATTGTGCTGTTGGTCCCACTGATCGATGCGACGACACCAGTGACTGGCGGAATCTGGTTGAAAAACGAGATTATAGAAGCTGCTTTGTCGACGAGCGTGTCCTTGAAATCGTCCTGCGCGGTCGTTGCTTCGTAGGGTATTGTGTTCAATAGTGGCAGACTGAAAAAGCGCGGCACAATCATCATTTGTCCTCTGATCTGTGACAGCGTGGGCAAAGTGGCATTTGTGATGGGTTGCGATGCGTTGAAGATGGTGTGCGAACTTCCTATAGCGGCTGACACTGCAGAAGAAAAGTCAATCGGCGAATATTTCGTGTGCTCCTGTTGTATCTTGAGGAAAACAGCCTCACTGGGATGTGCCCCCAAGAAAGACTCCATGGTCTCCAAGACGTCACTGAACTTGAGATTCTGGTATACGCGACCGTGTTGGCATTCCAGAACGCCATCTGCCAAGGTGAGGCGGATGTCGAAGAACCGCACGCCGAGGACAAGCTGATCCGGTAAGGAGAGTGACTGGCAAGCATAGTTATCACCTCCGTAACGGGCCGTCGAGTCGTGAGTGCCCGGCAGGTTGATTTCGGTTACTGCCAGATCGTCCGAGAGCTTAGACATCCAGCTGCTGAAATCATTGTCACCGCCGGTTTGCAGGCCAGAGACGGTATTCAGGTCGGAGAAATACGGATTCGATGTTTGACCGCTGCGTTCCTCGAGAGTCGAAAAAGAAGTGAGGACCATGGATGATGCCGGCAGGGAGGCCAGGAAAAGGGCCACTGATATGAGAGAGAGGACGGCGAAGACGATTCGCGGTTTGGAAGAAGTGGGAGTCACCATTTCTGTGTGTCGGCTACTGTAATGAGACTGGAACTGGTCGAACCACCGACTAAGGCGCGCCCCGTATCGCAGGTCGATTGAGAAAGAGCGGAGAGATCTATAGGCGCGTGTTGCCTGACTTGTAGACCCGGAGGATGAGATATGTCGCTAGAAAAGTCCTAGTCAAAGCGGCTGCTTGATCGCCAAGACGAAAATGCGTGCGATCACTGAAACGCGGTGGAGCCGAGATGAGCTGCAGCTTGCAACGGCCGATGAGTCAGTAAGCGACTTTGTGCGCGAAGCAGACTCCCTCCAAGTGGTGACTATTGCGAGGAACGAGAGGGTCTGTACAAGGGGCGCAGAAGTCCCGGGTACTGCCAGGGTGGTGTCTACCGCTACTTGTTCCGATTGACCAGGGTGGAGGCCGCCGTTATCCCGCCTGCCACTCAGACCGGGTCGAATCGCGCAAAAGTCGACTGCCACATGTCAGTTCAGCCATGGCCAGCCATACAACGATTCAGACTCGCCTACTGATCGAAGGATGTACTCCAGATTGCTTCCGATTGGCTGAAACAAAAGCGGTCTTTTCGTGGCTTGGACGACTGCCGCTCTCTTTATCATTTTGTTCTTGTGGGTACTGATCTGCTTCGTGGCAGCAGGCTTACGGACGAATGGAGTGGGAACAGCTGTTCCTACACAGACAGTATACCAACGGGCAACGAGCTTCCGTGGCAGCTAATGTGGTCTCGTGCGGCTCAGGCGACAGTCGAGAGTGCTTTATCACGATTGCGTGATATGTGAATGAGCGGCACCATTTCTGCACAATCATTGAGAGGCGTTCATTAGATATTGCTTTAGCGAGAGGTGGTCTGCTTTATCTGGTGCACTTGGCCAGGTACCCCGGGTCGGGGGTCCACGCGCCCTGGGCTAGATCATCCATCAAGCTCCTGATGGCGTCTCTGCGATATCAGCCAATTATCGACTCTAATCTGTGCACCCCTTTCCACGAGCTGCCTTCTGATTTGCCAGGACGTACGCGACTGGGGAACGCGTTCATAAGCGCAAGCGATGTGGCACGAGTGGAGCACGCTTCTCGCGGAGTCGCGCTAGTAGTATTCTGCCACGGCTTGCCTTGTAAGCGTCCGCCATTGGATTCTTCTGGCCGTCAAGTCCTGTCCTCCGAGAAGACGCGATCTCCTACCTTGAAGCCACAACTGGCGTGATGTATTGCGCGACTTCTGAGCAGTTCTCAGATGTTCTAGGTCACCGCACCACAAGACTCTGCTCCGGAGTCTATAGTTTCGAGAATTTCGTCTGCTGAAAAGATTCTTGGGTCGACATCTCGTAGAAGTCACCTCTGCTTGGGCGGCTCGATGGAGGCGCATGGTGCATTCTCATATTAACGTCGTTAAGCTTCGTGGCTGGCTGCGAGCCTATCACTCGCGAGATACTCATGCATCGAAATGAAAGATGAAGAGGATCATAGACTTCTACATCGGGAGCATTCGACGTACGGAATCCGTTTCCGTGTCCAACGAGAGTGTTCGTGTTTTCTGGACTTCCACTGTCCCTCCCTTGCACCGGCAACGCACTGAAGGATTTGTGAAAGCGACGGTAAGCTACCTCAATCAAGTTGAAGTGGATCTGAGGATCCTTGTCCGCATCGTCTCTCATGCTTGCGAGAGAGAAAATCGGTGGCCGCACAGAGAATGGAAGCTCCACTATGCTGAAACTGAACTCAGAGATACCACGCAACAAGATGCAGTTCCGTGTGCGAGTCCGAATTTCTCCATCGATGCTGATGACTACTTCGGCTCTCAGTCCGTGTGTGTCCGTGATGTTTGTTGTATCGTCCCTTAGTCTGATTGTGTAGCGACGTCCTCCAGTCTCCGGCGCTAAGACGGAGCACGAATGCACGTTTGGATCGAAACACTCTTGACCAAACTCAACCAGAGGTTGGCCACTCAGTGAGATTTCTACTTCCAAGTGACCGACGTGCATGACCGTCTAGATAGAAGAACAAAAACACAAGTCTTATCATACGACCAAGCTTACTTCCAAAGTGCGGGGAAGCCAAAGTGGAGATTGTCTCCACTTTCACAATTTGACACAAAAGAGGGGCCAAGCTCTGCCGGTGATAAGTACTGCGAAGCCTTTTCAATCAGCCATCGGGCTGCATGTCAACACCAGTACCTGTTTGACAGAAGCTCGTACCTTAGAAACCAGGCTAGGGCTCTCATCTTGATATACGGTATTGTCTTTTGAGAAGGAATACCCACAATTCATCGTGGCGGCCGCTGGTACCCTGTCCGGGTCACAAGACCATGGCCAGAGATGAATAGCTCGGATTCACCGCGCTTCCAAGCACAAGACAAACGCACAGGCTGGTGAAAAATCAGTCCTGATCCCATACATAACCCGTGTCCTGTCTCCTTATTATGATTATCTAGACCTGTTATTTCCACACTCTACCATGCCTTATGTACAACTTATGTCTACAGTATAATGGGCTCTTGAGCGGTGTCAGGACGTACACTCAGACACCATGCGACTCATCAATGGACCCCGTCTAGAGGCTCTCGAGATAACGGTCATGAGCGAGCTCTGGACTAAGTATATTTGCCACCACCAAACGCAATCAAAAGCACCCAAAGCAACCCACCGCTCACAACAGGTATCACCAGGTTATCATCGACACCCCAGATATCCACAAACTCGCTGAAAGCCGCGATGACGCCTCCAAAGAAGCTGAGCCAACCAAGCGGAATGCCTGTACTAGCATTCCATGACTGATGTTCAGGTCTATAACCCGCCAAGTGCCCGAAGAATATCCAGGTAGCAAGGGCTCCTGTGGCAACTGCCGCACTGGTGCCGACCAACGACTTGCCGGCGCGAAGACTTGGACCGTAACGACCGAAGGCTCGTCCAAAGGTGGAAGCCGCGGTATCGCACCAAGACAAGAGGACGATAGAAAGAGTCGCGATGTCGTTCGGCAAGACGTAAAGGACAGAAACGACCCCCAGCATATAGAATATGACACCGTTCCACGAGCTCTTCTCCGTCGGCCGCATCAAGGGACCCAGGAGAGATTCGTACGTCCGCGCAAAGCTGGGCAAGTTGAACCGAAGAAGGTCCGCGCCGACGATGATGATCAGAGATGGGACCATGGCATTTATGACCTGTGTCCCCGTCGTGCCGTAGCGGTAAAGACCGAGGGTGGCAACACCGATGGAGCTGTGCAAGACCTTGCGAGGCACCTCATAGCGAGACCACCAAGGATTTTTCACGATCGGTGTGACGTTGTTGTTATTGTTCGAGTGGGCAATATCTTTGGCAGAGCCTGACGGAGAAGAGCTCATCCCGTGCCCAGATTCAGATCCTATGCTTTATACACCTGTCCTACCACCAGATCGACCGAAGCTGTGCGCGCTGCTGTACCTGTGTTGTTACGATATGCGCGAGTGAGTGAGAAATCTCGGGTAAGGATGATCCGCGTTCGCTTTAATTTGAGTTTCTCGCTTCCTGTCCTTCTTGCACCGCCAACAACAAATCGCAATACAAAACAAAGCTCGTGGCAACACCTGTCCTGCTCGTTCCCTACTCATGCACATCTGAGCAAGTGGTGCGTGCGCTTCTGTCCGCACTGTATACTCCGGGCGGATTGTTATGGTGAAGCCGGAGCTGGACTCGTCTATAGACTATTATCGCGCGCTGGGCATTACCGCGTCTTGCACTCAGGTCGATATCAGGAAGGCGTTCTTGGAGCTGGCACGGACACAACATCCAGACAAGAATCCTGGTCACGAGGCAGAGTTTAAGGCAAAGTTCCAAGCCATTACCACAGCGTATGATGTCTTGAAGGACCCGGCATCAAAGAGGACTTATGATCAAGTCCGACCTGTCGCAAGTAAGGGCACGCCGAAGTCGACGCCCGTGTCTCGATCTTTTGCATCCGCTAGTGCGAAAGCTGCAACTGAGGCAGCTGCAAGGGCTTCTGCGTTTCCGAGACAAGCAAAGACGACGCCCAAGTCTGCGCCTAAATCACCTCCCAAAAAGACTCAGGCTCGACCAGATCCGTTCAACAGCTGGACTCCCCCGGTGCCGCCAAGCAAGTCTACTCCAAAGCCAAGCGCGACCTCCACAAGCTACACCAAAGACAAATTTCCGGCAGAACCTCGAGGATCTGGGGCATATCCGCGAAGAGCACCTACAGCTCCACAGAGCAGCTACAACCCTTCTCCTGGTGGTGTAGGACGGGGAGCAGCGCCAAAGATGCCTACAAAACCGACGACAAGCAGTAAGAATGCTGCGCCTCGTCAATTTCGCACGCAGGCCAGTCCGAAGGAAAATTGGGCTAAGGATGGTTGGTGGGGACAATCTAATACAGCCTACTCCACGTTTCACGGTCCGTCCTCAAAGTATTCGCCCTACGCAGAAGAGCCGAAATCAGCCAGTATGCCAAACACATCTGACACAACCGGTCGACCGACAGACGGCTATTTCGCGAAATCTGCCTTTGAGCATGTGCACAAGAAGAGTACCTCAGCTACGAACGCGGATCACGCTGGAAGTCGCTTCACAGATCACTACAAGGATGATGAAACCAATAGCAAGAAGGCTGGCCACGAATATGATTGGCAAAAATCTCGAAGCGCATATCAAAGCCCGCAGAGTTCTCACAGTGCTTCAGAGCGCAGTCAACCCAAGAGGACAGCCCGGCGGCCTTTCTCTGAGGGACTGAGAGCCGGAAATCCCTTCTTCGAAGCCCGGTCCCGGGGAGGATTCAGCCTCGACTCGGATTTGATTGACGATTTCAGCGATGATGACGACGACATTGCGGACCGCATGAGCGGACGATATCCTCCTTTCTCAGCAACAAAGGACAGAAATCGAAAATCTCGAGGTTCTGATAAATTGCAGGATAGCAGTGACGATGAACCAGAAATGCTTAGATCTGACTCCGATCTGGGAAATCGTGATCGGCTCTATACACAACCTTCCTCCAAGCCAGCCCAAGCTGACGCGAAACGGAGCTACAGAGCAATGCCGACCGCTACACGGTCCCATAAGTCTCAGGAAGGTTTCGCGAAATACAGGTCCACCACTGGTATTGCAGAGAAGGAGGACAGGGAGCAATCAGAGCGGACATCAGAGCAGACAAAGCCCGGACCTGCGAACGACACGAAGAAGTCATTTGCATTCACATTCAATCATGCGCCAAATATGCTCGACCCTACAGCATCTTATTCAAGGAAATCGAGTGGCAATGTACCTTACGTTCACTTCAACCACATTCCTGATCTTGATTTCTCCTCCCCGGGCGCAGCGCCTGATATCGCTCCGCCCGTCTTTACTGGTCAAAGTAACGTCTTTGACACAGTACATAAGGAAGGCACACCCAGTGCTGCTAGAACGAAACATGCAAGAGCCAATGAGCATGGAGATCCCCGATTTCCGACAACAACTGGTACGAAAAGTGCGCAATCTGACTGCTACGTGAAACCAGCAGATAATGTATCGACTGCAACGCCTGTGTGTACGTCCCCAAGTCCTTCAGCTTCGAAGTTCACGCTTGAGGAAGATTTGGATAAGATGGATATAGCGGAGCCCAAAGCTCAGGATACGAAGGCAGCTGAAGCTGGCGCTGGTTTCAAAGCTCCTGTTTTCGAGTTCGGAGCTTCCACAATCAGACAGCCATTTTCCTTCAACAGTCCGGCAACCAACTCTGCGACTTCAGCTTTCAAATTCACGTTCCCGAGCCCTATCAAGGCAAGTCAAGAATCAGTTTCCCCACCGTGCGTACCAGCCGAGCTATTACAGCCGCTGAATGTCGCATTGGAAGATGTCATGGAGTTTTCCAAGGCGTATATCACACGCAGCCAAAAGTTAAATTCCTATCTCGCCGCTTGGCACAATTATCAAAGTCTATTCTGGCTCAAGGCATCGAGCTTACCGGCCTCAGACGTCTACGCAGATGAAGCGTACTTGGCTGCCGTGCGAAGACAGATAGAGGTGCTCGCAACACAACGAGCTATTGATTCCCTATATGTCGCTTATGCGGAAACCAAACTTCAGGCTCAAGACGGGCCCATCAATTAAGAAACATGCATGACATTCACGATAGTAAATAGCATCGATAGACGGGAAAGACAGAGCGATGGAGGGAGACGACCTACATGAACATATGGCACCTTTTTAGCGCACACGAGCATTCTTGTGCATAAGCGACATTGTAAATACTTTGATTCAAAGTTCTCGTAGCGAATGCTATTTGGACAAGGATTGAAATTTGTATAACGATATAAGAGATTCTGCTAAATTCTGCCCGCAAATGATTGAAAAAAGAAAGGAACAGAGATTGCCAGAGCTGAAATAAGATTTGTATCGAAAAAGTGGAAGAAAGTGACGAAAAGGGGAACAACTCGTCAAGTCTTGATCTTCTTGGTCGCGCCATTACTTTTCTTGGCGACCGAGACGTACTTTCTCTTCATTTCCAAGACGTCGGCGTCTGCTTCTGGAGCCGTGACACCGATGAGCATGCTCCTGACCAATTTCTCCCTCTCTCGCTCGATTCTATCCCTGACGCGTTCCTCGTTCTGTGGTTGCTGATTGTTCTTCCAGTGTCGCGACTTGATTGTCTCGGCGAGTGTCTCGAGGGCTTCGTCGAGAGCGGACTTTGAGGAGAGTTGCGAGGGCGGGTAGGCGGCATCGATCGAGGGGACAGGGATCCTGTGTCTCAATTTTCTCGACCCTGTCGTATGTGGCATGAGCGATGGACTAGGTGGAGCTTCGAGCGTGGTGGAGAGTGAGATGTCGGAATAGGTCTTATCCGACTCCAACTTTTTCTTCTTGTTGATTAAATGCGTCAATAAATCATTCTTCAAAGACGTCTTTGTGCTCTCGTACTCTTCATTCGCAGCGGCAATCTCGCGCTCGTAATCAGTCTCTGCGAGTTTCAGCTTTGCTAGACCGTCCTCGCGAGCAATGTAAAGTGCCTCGTTGCGAATGTCGAGTAAATCAGACACGCCGCTGTTGAACTCCTGGTGCGTGCCGTCGTGGAGGCGGGATAAATCTTCCTGTAACTGACGGAGCTGTTCGTGGAAATACCGGTCCTTCTTCCTTGCGAAATCCGTATCGAGAGCCTGTAACTGCGACACGATCGTCGCGCGACGAGGGTTCGTGCGACCGTCCCCTCCGGAAGTCGATGGCGGCGTCACACTCCGATCCTCACGACCGCGCGACTGAAACGCGCCGCCGCCGCCCCCATTGTACCCACCGTTATTGCTGAACGTCGTCGTCGTCATCGTCGCCGGCGGCGGCGGCGGCGGTAGCGGCGGGGAGGTCTGACGAGAAGGTCGCTGTGTGATGGCTTGCGTGAGAAGATCCATATTGCTCTTGCCGTTCATATGGAAGATGAGAACCTACAGTTCCTGTTGCGTCACCTTACTTGAGGACTAACTCTAGAAAGTACTCGTTCGTCGATGGACTCAACGTGTACGGCCGAGCTGTGGACAGGAGCAAGTCCTTCCGGCGAATGCGCGAAACTCTCCCGCTTCTTCAGATGGAAACGAACGGCCAGCATTCATTACGGTCCGCATCCCGCCCGCACACGAGCATCACGCTATCGCCGATAACACGGCATTGATTTCCTGATTCGGAATCAAATTGTAGAGATCGGCGATCGTCTGCTGTCACGTGGGCGCCAAGACCAAGATCGGGCTGCGAAGCGCTGCGCCACTCACGTTTTAGAGTTTTCGACTCTCGTAGAAACAGGAAATTTTAATGATGACGGCCTCTGTTCATTGTCGCAGCGTGGTCGTGTCCATCATTATGGATCACATGGGACGTTGTGTCAGTTTCAAGAGTGGAGTGTACTACTTAATATCTGCCGAGATACGTAGATATCCTTCGTGCCGCGGTGAAACGACGGCTTGATAACGCGCAAGACATGGGCATGCTTTCCCCATTTTGCGGGATTCATCGTGTATGGTGAGATGGAGGGTACAGTCGAACGTATGACGGTCAGCCGTCTCTTGACTTGTTCTTGCAGCGAGCACGATGCACTCACTCAGCACGGGCGCCAACCGAAGAGACGCGGGCTGAACGCACTTTTTCGCTTCTAAAACCGAATCTCACGATTACGGTAGTCTTGGCGGGCCTGCGCTTTTCTCGATCCCTGAGACAGTTATAGTAGACTCGTCTCTGCCAATCCGGCTCTCCTCGTTTTACAGTACCTCTCTCTTTCTATTTTTCTCCTTCCCATCTGTCCATCTTCTCATCAACCCGATTACCGCTGCTTCGGTATCTTCAACACTTGAGTAGCAGAGTAACACAGGAACAGGTCGGCCAAACTACGACTGCGCAATGAAGACCTTACTCCACTCTACCACGGCAACGTCCTCATCGGACGATATCACGAGGTCAAAGGAGCAGGATTACTCCTCGAGAGAATCCAACGTGACACCGGCCCGACGAAGGATTGCGCTCATTGTCGCGGCCGTCGTTGCCGCCGTCGTCGTGCTAGCTCTAGCACTCGGTCTCGGCCTCGGCCTCGGCCTCAAGTCGTCCACAAAGTCAGAGACGTATCCGAGCGAGACATATGCCCTTGTAGAGCAGTATCAAGGCACCGACTTTTTTGACAAATTCGACTACTGGTCCGCGGCGGATCCTACAGATGGTTTTGTCATTTACCAGCTGCGTGCCAATGCGGTTTACGAAAACTACACGTACGCGTCCAACAGTTCCGCCATCATTAGATCCGCTACGACGGCGACAGAGACCGGTATCAATTCCGTCCGCATACAAAGTACCTTGAACTACACTGAAGGTCTCTTCGTCGTCGATGTTGCACACATCCCCGTCGGATGTGGCGTCTGGCCTGCTTTTTGGACCAGTGATACCGCCAACTGGCCTACGAACGGCGAGATTGATATTTTGGAGGGCGTCAATCTCAACACGCACAATCAAATGACGTTACACACGAGTACAGGGTGTACCATGAAGGGCGTCTCGAGGAACGAGACCGGTACCGTACTAACTGAGAACTGTGCCGACGGCGACAGTGACACTGGGTGCGGCGTGAACGATACAGCCAATGGAGACTTGAGTTTCGGCGCCGGCTTCAACTCGAACGGCGGGGGTATGTTTGCGATGGACTGGCGGTCGAATGGTATTCGAGTCTGGTTCTTCCCACGCTCAGATCTCCCGACTGATTTGTCCGTCCTCAGTGACGATCCATCCTCTACCGCTATACCGACCATGGAAGGATGGGGCACACCCACGGCAAACTTTGAAGGATCGAATTGTGACATCGGGGAACACTTTTCAAACCATAAAATCATCTTTGACACGACATTCTGTGGCGACTGGGCTGGGGAGGCGAGTGTCTGGAACGCGACGACGTGTTATCAAGAATACGATACGTGTGAATTATACATGAAATCGAACCCCGCTGACCTCGATGACGCATACTGGGAGATTAAAAGTCTCAACGTCTACCAGATTCCAGATTCCGGTGCCACAGAAGTCGGTAGCGAGTACGCTTCGACCACTTCGACGAGTAGTAGTACGTCTGCCTCGACCGCTTCTTCTGCTGCAGCAGCAGTCAGTGGGAAAGTCAACGTAGACATGACGACGACTACTACTTCAAGTACAGCTGCCGTACAATCCGCTCATGCCAATCAGTAATGAAACACTATTAGTACAAACATATACAAGTCATGAAAACTTTCGACAAAAAGTCTTGTCGGAGTTCTTTTTTCTTCTCAGCGGCTGCTTTTATTGACGTACTCGTAGACGGGTAGAATTTTTTACGTATAGAAGAAGCGAAAATTTGATGATATACATCCAGTATTCCAAGTCTTTGGCGGCCGTTATACAATCCGACTCATGCCAAGCCATTTCCAAAAAAAAAAAAGAAAAATACCCTCAAACCACTACCGATCGAAAATTGATTGACACTATCCGTAAAAGTCATAGTCAAATCACTTGTTCCTTTTTTTTTCTCACTCTCAAATCGCATAAATTACTTTTTTTAACGTTCATATAGATGTTACAATTCTGATCGATACAGGAAATTTCTTTTTTTTTTTTCATTCGAATATTCACTAGAAAAGCATTTTGCGAGGTCATGAAGATTAGATATATTTATCTAAAAAAAAAATTATCATCGATACGTATAAAGTCCCGTCTTTTCCTTCTGCTGTTGATCTCCCTTTTGCGTCTGCGCCAATTTACTCTTGGCCCTCAAGATGTGACCGTACTTGAACATGACAAATGGGATTGCAGTCAACAAGGTTCCGAGGAGAGCAAGCAGTAGTCCCGCCCATTGGGATCCCAGGTTATGGAAGAACTGTGTCGCAAAGAGAGGCGCCACGGCACCCAGTGTATTCCTCATGAGTCCCTGTCCCGCGATGGCGGAGGAGGCGGACTCGCCATAACAATCCGACGTGAAGGAATACGTCGACTCGAAGATGAAGAAGATGCCGGCTGCGATTGGCGCCAAAGCCAAGGTCGGTGCGATCCATGGCAGGTATCCGTACTGCGTGAACGAGTAGATGAAGAGGCCGATCGGCAACAGTCCCGCACCAAACATGGCTCCGTACAGTCGTGACTCTGGGAGGATGTAGCGATCCCGAGAATCCATGATGGCCCTATACTTGCGGATCTGGAGAAAGTTCAGGGCAAACGCAAGCGTGACACCGATGCAGAGCGAGATGTACGGCAGTCCGGCTACTCCGACGCTCCAGCCTCGTTTCTCCTCGAACGTGATTGGGATGACGGAAAGGAACAAGAAGGTGACGAACCAAGCGAATGCTATCCAGAGACCGAAGGCGAAGACCACAGGTTCCGTGACGAGCATGTGTATCGACTTGACGGACGAATTGTACAAGAGTTCCTTGATGTTCTTCGCGTCGATCTCCATCGCGGCGCGGTACCTCTCGTCTCCAGTCTCTTCTCTTAGCTGTTTGGCTCGGGCCTTTAGAGTGACGCCGCCCCTCGTCTCCTTGAGACAGAAGAGGATGATGAGGAAAAGCGGCACGTTGCTCAGGCCTTGAATACCTTGGATCCATCGCCATCCGATCGTCTCATCGATAAATCCTGCATAGATCGGAGCCGCCACAGTACCGAGGATCGCGACCCAAGAGAAACAGGCCATCGGTACAGCACGCTCGTCGGGGTCGTATATATCGCTGAACGTGCCGCCCACGAGGATAGTTCCGACACACCCGAAGAGTCCCAGAAGGGCACGGCATACCAGAATGGTTGCTATGTTCTTGCCGAGGGCGAGGCCGATGAACATGATTACAAACGCCCCGTAGGCGCCGACGTAGATGGTCCTGCGCCCCACCAACTCGCAGAAAGGCGCCAGAAACAAAGGTGCCAAGGCACACATTTGGTTGAAGGTGAAGAGTCCGAGCTGTCCCTCTTCGGTCGATGCGTCGAGGTCGATGACCATGTTGTCGATGCCGGAGGAATACGCCGTCGTGGCCAAGCCGATGAAAAGCGTCATCAGGCAGAGCAAGGTGCTGATGGAAGCCTTCTTCTTCTTGGACCAATTGAACGGGTTCTCTCTGTCGTCTTTGGCGAACTTGAGCAGCACAAACTCCTCGCCATTCTTGTGTACGACCTCGGTCAAGGTCAATGGAAGATCGAATTCAACCTCTTTCACAGCAGCGAGACGCTCGATCTCCGGATGTCCTTGAGCGGACTCTCGAAACTTGCCACCTACGATGCAACCTCGCTCATGCTCGTTCTTGGTCTCGCCGTTCGTGTCCGAGACCTCCGTGCGTGAGGATGTCCGGGTCACATCTGCGGAATCTGTCTCTTCGTGATGCTCGGGAGGCGTGTTGTGCATCTCATGGGAAGCGGCCATGCTGTAGACTTCGAAGGGTTGGCCTACTTCTACGGGCGTGAAAGATGTCAAATCTGCAGATATGGTTTCGCACAATTACAATTCCAACGTGGTATCGAGTGCCTCCTAGCGTCTCTGTCCTTTGCAGCCGGGCATACGTGAAAAATAACTTCCGCCGGATCGTCATGGTCAGCCACCAAACGGTGGCATCTGCCACTTCCACGGCCTTGATCGGGCCGAAGATAAGAGTCCTCACTCGGCGCGTCTGTCCTACGGGCGGTTGTATAATAGAAACGGAAAAGGACCAAGTGTCGCCGTAGTCCTCCAAGGGTCGTTATACATGTGTCCCATCATAGCAGTAGCTCTTACCGACAGCATGGATCTTGTGAGGCGTGACAGGAAGTGGGATTGAGTCGGCCGATCTGCCGAAGCGACCAATCACATCCCGATTCGGCAGGTCCGAAGCACCGATGCGTTCTCGTCGTATGCAATGGCGCAGCGTACTCGAGCAGAGGTGAACCTCCCGGTAGTACACTCCGTCCGTAAGCAAGTGACAAGACGTCCCGTATGATCCTTTGAGCCTTCGGTTTGCCTCAGCTAGGAGAGACCCGAGTCTGGAGCATTTCTTGGATATGACGCCACAGACCACTCGATAGAGCTGCAACGGCTCAAGGATGATGACGCAGGGCATCTGCGGTACCGGTGAGGCATGGCACAGAAAGGTGCGTATGGTATGGCATGCTGAAGGTAGAGGTAGATTAGACTTGCCGGGCCTGCTTCAGACTGCCGATCCCGCCCATCAACTCTGCAAGTTGTTCTACGTCCATTCCGCTCGATTCTTGCAGCCTTTCGTGACGATTGTTCGTGGGATCGGAAGGATGTGCCTCGACAGACTCAAAGTTCTCTTCTTCGTCGGGGTCTACAATCTCCCCGTCATCCGAGTAATCGGCGGCTTCCGCATCGCTTACAGTCTCAGCCGGCTCGTCTTCCGAGTCGTCTTCGGCGAGTTTCAGCTTGCCCTTGCTTGAGGCAGAGGAGGCACGCTTCGTCGAGCCACTAGGCTCGGTCGTCATGTCACTCATCAACTTCTGGAGCTGCTCTTTCTTGGCAGACTCCTTGTTCGCGTCCCTCTGTGCCTTCATAGCCTCTAATTCGGGTCTGTAATCAGTCCAGTACTCTGCACGTTTGCGTTCCAAGCATTCCAGATACTCGTCGAATCCCTCGCCAGTCAGCGAGGAGACCCCCACGACATCCAAGTGATTGTAGAATTCCTCCAGAACTAGTGACATAGAGTTCATCAGTGAATTCATGTATCCACTTCCATTACTGTGGTTTTCTTCTTCCTCTTTCCTCAATGCTACTTGGAACGCCTCGAAGTCACGCATCCATTCGATTCGTTCGTCGCACGGCTCGACGTCGACTTTATTGAAGACTATAATCATGGGCAATTTCGTCTTGTACAAGATGGAGACTGCATAGAGCATGCTCGAGATGAACGTGCTACAGGACTTTGATCTAGGCGAGTCGATGACATACGTCAACACAGTCGGGAAAGAGGACGCCAGGGCATCGTTGATGATGGCTCCCGAAGCGCTCCAGGTGAAGATCTCGATTTGGCCGGGAGTGTCGATGAGGATGTGAGACATCTTCTTCTCCGCGGCTCTCTTGTCGAGTAGTTGTAGTACTTGGTCAAATTTGGTCGTAAATAAATTCAGACTGGTCAAGATTCCACCATTCGGGCCCAGATTGTATTGCTTCATGACTTGCTTGTAGTTGATCGTATCCCTGATGTCTACATTCGCAGGATACGGTAGTGTCAAGACTGCCGGGTCAAGGTTGAGAATATAAGGACGATGGCGACGTCGCAAAAGGTGCGAATTCAACCTTTGCATGAATGTCGTCTTGCCAGCTCCTGCCATTCCAATGACGATTGTCGCCACAGGTGCATCCCTCTGAGGATCTGCGCCGACATTCTGTGACTGACTCGGAGATTGGCTGCTTGTAGACATCGAGTGTTGCGGTGTCAAGTAGACAAGCTGATGGACTGGGTGAAATTTCAAGTACACTGGTTTCTACGATGTGGCTTGATGTGGGAAACCCGGGAGAAATTTGGTTTCAAATTTGTGCGGAAATATTAATCGAAAAGAGACTCTTTCGAGCGAGCATCTTGAACACAGGAAGAGCAAGGCATCAGTCTTCACAGCTAGAATATATAGACGCTTTTGAGACCACTCGCTGCACATGGCATATAGCAATCGCTCGCGTAAACTCGGCTGGTTGCTATGTAGAATGCTCACGAGAGTCTGGAGACGGTGATAATCTCGACTACTGAACCTTCTTATTCGCCTCCGAGGACACTTTGCTTGGTGACAGACGCTTCCGAAGAGCTTCGATCATCTTGTAGAACCAGTAGATGTTGAGCGTGTTGAGACTCATGTTCGAAAATAGGTAGACACCACTCAGAAACCAGCTGACATGTTCGCGATTGTGCCACAAGTTTGAGAACGTCTGGTAGGCCATATACCAGCCCCAGACGCCTCTCACGGCGAAGAACGTCCCTAGGAGAAATACACCATTGATCAACTGAAGGTAGCCACCTGTCATGTCTATTTTATCAAGATACCTAGGGGTATTAGCATCATACACAACTTGAAGCGGACAACGCACCAATGCAAGTTGAGAAATGGCGTCGAGGCCTCGAAAGCCAAAAATGCTGGTCCATAGTATTGTAGGAAGGGGTGGAAGGAGAACAAGAAGATCTGTAGGCTCGCAACTCCATGGAAGACAAAACCGACTCCATACCACTTGACAAAGTAGGTGGAAATTAGCGCGTCCCAGAGAAAGTACCCACAAGCTGAAGCGTATACATCTCCAGCATAAGCTGAGAACCCATGAATCTTGTCCTTCCTCGTATCTAGGTCGTTCTGATACACATCCCAGACGAGGTAAAGGATGACTAGCGCCTATCGGTATCAGTGATGCTGCTACATCCCACTGCACTACACTGCACTCACCTGTAACATTGAGACGGTGTGTATGTCCCAGTTGACCTTTGTCCTTCGACCCAGCTTGCGATAGCTGGAACTCACCAAGGGCGAGACTATACTACTGACGATGTATATCGAATGATAGAAGACAGCGCTCAGAAGCACGACATGCAGATGTTGTGTCAGATGGGGTAATCTCACGGCCTCACACGCCGGTCGGACAAGGTCTTCCCAGTACTGCGGGGCAGCTGGGAAACGGGCAAGCATGGTCGAACCAAAACAGACAGTTCGATGATACCTCCAGTGCCTGCCTGACCTGCCTAGCTGTGGACACTGCTTTGTTAACGATATCGCTGGAAGCAAGCGATGAGCTTGCAGCGGGCGAGAGGTGGGGCTGTGGTTGGGAAACTGTGTCGCACCTCGGATCCGGCCATGTCATCGCTTGTCGCACACGACCGCACGAAGCACGAAGCCATTTACGAGAGTCGACGGGATGAGCATGAACATCGCCACCCAACGACGCGTGCTGCAGGGCTCGCCTGAGGCTCGCAATACCTGATATGGACTGGGACAAATAGCAGACAAGCAGTGTACGGCGTTTGAACTAATTATTGTCTAGTTTTAACATTTTCAGGCTCGACATGATTCTCTAATGCCCTGACGGGCTGACGTCCTCATACACAATGCCCCATCCACCCGACGAGTCTTCTGCAGATTTACAAAGCTTGCTAGGTCATAATCGTATGTATGCGCATCCACCGTGTGTCCCTTGGAGCCTGTGATCCTCCCACCGGTACTGTTGTCCCATGCGCACTAGGCAAATCCAGCGCCCAGGTAGTTTTCGGCGACGAATCTAGCTCGTCCGTTCAGGAACAACTTCATCTCGTTGATCTCGGCGTCCACTTCCTCCATGAATTGAATGATGAAGTCTACCAACTTGTGCTTCAACATCTCCTCAGTATTCGCATTCGTGATAAGGAAGCTGATATCGAATCCTTTGATGGGTTTCCTCCTAAGGATGACGAAGCTCTCGGCTCTGCCCATCAAGAACCGCATGAATTGCTTGACCAAGATAGATTCGATCTCGTCGGCTTGTTTTATGCGAAGACTCACTCTCACCGAATTTATGGACGGTTCAATCAGACATTGTTCGTTTTCGTTCCGGCTGACTATGAGAGGGTTGAGAAGGGCTTCGTCCGTGAGACGAGCTTCGACCTCCGGGTAGTTGTGACGTTCGACCACTTGCGACGCAAAGTTCTGCAGACAGAGTGCGGCAGTCAGAGTACTGCGCACCGCACCGAGGTAATTCTTCAACGTGTTGGACATCGGAAAAGGACACTATGCACTGTACCGACGCCGATGATCCTATGAGCCTGGTGCCAGTCGATCGAAAGTTAAGAATGACGGCGTCGCCTGTCTCGCGGGGTCGCGCTCTGGGATGGTTGCCCTAGAAACCCTCATCCGAAGTGGCTGACTTGCTAGCGGCATGAACTGAGATCGGTGATGAAGATCCCCGACATTCGAAGAGCCGCAGAAGCAGGACCACATATAGAGGCCTTTGAAACTTTAATGAATTCGTTGTTGTCTGCTCGCAGTCGCAAAGTCACAAGCATCTACATATCCTTTGCATACAAAATCGCTAGCTAGCAGCCAATATCAATGTCTTTGCCTTCATTGCGGCATCCATCAATTTCCCAACCATGTTTTCACATCGCACTTGCAGAAAATCTGCTTCGTACTCAGTGCTGAGTCTCAGCCATTGCTCAACGGTTGTTTCCCGATCTAGGTTTCCCAAATGGTCCTGTGACCGTGCCAGGAGGGATGACTCAATGACGGTGTCGTACAATTGAGCACGTAAAGTTGCCCAATCCGTCTCATCTGTGACCATCCTACTGGGATATTGTACATGAGGATCAGAACATACCAGTGGAGGTGACAATTCTGCTCCATTCGTAATAGTAGAAAGGACTATTTGTTGCACTTGTTTGACATTGTCATGGTCTGCACAGATTTGCTGTGGAACACCGTCTTGCACTACTGCTTCATCAGAATCTGGGCAATCTTTGGCCTCCTCCTCAATGGTCGTTCGTGCGATCGTCGATCTGGTGACAGATGGTCTGATGACCATTACTGACTGTGCTTCTGGGCCAGCTTCGTCAGCCTCCTCAAGTATACTATCAGTAGAGTGCGGGATGTGATGCGCTGCTGAGCCTGACGGAGCGCGCGACAGCCTCTGTGGCATAGGTCTAGCTCTGTGATCTAACATTATGATATCTTCGATATTAGTTATAGCACTCGTAGCAGAGCCTCTCCTTCGACTAGAGGTCCGTCGTTCTCTAGTAATGGGTACGCTGGGCTTTGCTTCGAGAGAGAGACTATCATCGTATTGATGATTACGTGGATCTTTCGAGCTCCGTCGCGTGGATGTGCGTCGTTGCCACGATTCTGCAGATGAGCTATTCATAGGTGATTTGAGTTCATTGTTGTTTTTGCTGGATGTGTTCCTTCGAGAGCTGGGCCTTTTCTTCGGCACGATATTCGAATTGACTGACTGTGCTAGGTTCATGCCTGTCTCTTCCGGTACAATTTCTGCCGGTGTTGTTGTAAAACCCTTTGTGGCCAGGTCGATTTTGCCTTTGGGTGAGATCTCCATTGAGACATGTACGCCAACATCTTCGGACCCATTGAGCTCATTTGCTACTTGAGGATCGCTGATTTGTGTCGAAAGGACAGAAGAAGACGGGACTGACCCTTCTTGTTCATCTTCTTCTATTGTGATCGGCATTGGCATTTCATGGCTTGATGTGCTTGCAAGGAGTTGTGAATCCACTTCCTTCGTGGCTCGAGACCTTGCAGTAGTGGAGCCTCTTCTAGATTGTCCTTTTCGAGCTTGAGTCCGAGATGCTGCTGAACTTCTTCTGCTGGCAGCTTTTTCGGAAATGGATCTGCTACTGCTATCTTCAGAACTATTCTGTTTAGACCAAGTCTGGATTGCGGTCTGAGATTGCGACTGAATTGGGTCAACCTTTCCATCCTCTTCCACGATTGTCTCATTTTTCAGTGCTGGAGAAGCTGTATTACGAAGATTTGGCGTCGAGATTTCTTCGAGAGGCGTTCTAGCTCGACGAGTCCGCGCCTTGGTCGAGGTGTTCAGGGCGTCATTAGACTGGGGATCCAAAAACCACGGGCCGCTGGACTGGTCGCTGTCGTGATCGAGTTGTGTGTCTTTGACTTTTGGCCTCTTGCTTGAAACAACCTCGCCACCACTTCTATCACATCCTGACATCTGCTCGCTGATTCTCTTCTTGCGCGGTGATCGCAGCACTATGGGCACTGGCTCGACAGCGGTTTCCGCTAGAGGCGGATCTTCACTTAGTGTACCACTCATCCTCTTGCTCTTTGCAGCGGGCAACTTTCTTTTTGATGGCTTTCTGGTGTCTGATTGCGCAGTGGATCTTTCCGTCTGGGACGATACAACTGACATCTTGCGAGCAGCGCGCTTTGGCACTTCAGAACTGGCCTCAATCGTGTGGATATTCTTCTCGTTAGAAGTCTGTTGTGCTTTCTCCGCTGCAAAAGCATCTTTTGCGAGCTCGAGAATTGTCTGAGATGGGCTCACAACTGTCGAACCTGCGAAAAATGCACAATTCAAACCCTGCGCGCGTCTCTCATGCTCTGCCAAAGGGTCATCCTTGGGCTCCCACCCATCAAGGCCAAGACCACAATAAATACACTCGACGGCATCGGTCGATCCTTCCGATGGACTGTAATGGAAACCAGCCTTTGCCATCTGAAATCAATGAGTCCATAGAGTTGCTATTGCATCTGAGGCGACATTACCTTTTTCGCTTTGCCCAACCAGCCTCGTTCTTTCTCATGAGGCCAGCCCTTGAACGTACTTTCTCGAGATTTCAGCATAACACTGCCATGTGGATCTAGACCTGGACGTTTCTTTTCCTTCATCAGAAGAGCCCACGCGCAGCCCGTCTTTGTTTTCGCATGTGCTAAGTGTTCCTCTAAAGGGTCGTCACCTGGCTCCCAACCTCCGAGCTCTTTGTTGCAAAGAAAGCATGTTACAGTGTCGTCGCCTTCAAGTGGGTCTCCGGAATAATAGAAACCAGCTTCCGCAAGCTATTGCAGTCAGCCTAGTTTTATGCTTCACTACTTGTCTCTCACATCTGTCGGCAACGGATTGCTAAGGGGCCATGCATCGAAAGTCGACTGTCTGCACTTGAGGCGATTCATCAAAAATTGACGACTGCTCGTCAATCGTTGATGTGGTGTCTGGTTGTCAATTGTTTTGGTCTTCGTGCTTTCTGGTTGCGCGCGACTTGCACGCCGTCGTATATCTCGGACAAGCTTCCGAAGCACACATTGGTATACTAGCAAACAAAGCATATCCGCCAAACTAATCTCACAACGTCCGCCGCTAGAACCGTCTTGACAAACGAGAACAGATCGAGAGTGTGTTTGACATGCAGGGGGTTCATGATCGACGAGGCCAAAAAAAAAAGAATAATTCCGAAGCACCGCCTGCCTAGTGCTGATGTGTACATAATGCGCTGTGAAACTAGACAGATTCGACGCTAGGCTCAAAATGCATACGCAATATACATAGCTACTAGTTCTGCAGATTACTCCGAGCGGTCCGATCGCCACTAGGAACTCGCAAATACGAGGAGAATCCTTCACATTCAGATAATGCAGCTTCGTCTTCTGCTTCATCGACTGTCGTGCTATCGTGCAAACAGACAGCTGAGATGCATACCTTTGTTGCACGGGCCAATTTGGCCTGTCAATCCTGGTAGACTGATTTCGTTTATAATTAGAGCAAGAAGACTCGATCAGTCCAAGCTGAAGAGATGTTCCAAACGAGTCAGGATTACTCGCTTGTTGGTTTCCTCAATTTCCCCGGCCAAGAACACTTCGTCCAAGATAGCATACACCTAGGTTGTCATAAGCTCGATCCCAGAGCTACAATTGAAACGTACCTTCCAGAAATTGAAAACCAAGTCGAGCTCACAAACGTTGCCAAAATAAGTGTCCAGAATCTCCACGAAAAGGTGAATCGCCTCTAGGTAGGCCAATTCGTTGTCATTGGCATCTACACACGCACAAAAGAAAAGACCCGCGTAGCGTCGATAGATGATCTTGTAATTGAGATACTCCGCGAAATTTGATTGATGTTTCTGATCGCGCGGAGCCACAAGACGATGTATGTCACCCTTGGTCTTATTCTTCTCTGCGTCCTGCACAAAGTCAATAAATCGACTACCATTTGCTGAGCGGCAGCACGATCATTCTGCAGCCTTGCGAACCTTACCGAGTAAGCATCATACCACTTCGACAGCCGAGTCTTTCCCTGCCTGTTCTGGACGAGCATGAAGTGTAACGGCATTTGACTGATAGGGAACAGGTGGCTTCAAGGAAAATGCAAGGTAGCGACACCTGTAGGCTCTCCGACGGCAGTCACTAGCGTCTAATTCAGCCCCTTGCGCGCCGCTGTATGCTTCCCTATAGCTACTAATCTATATGTACGCACCGCTGAGCCCGACCGAGTAAGCGCACTCATAATTAATCACATTTGGGATCGTATCTTGTGGCTTCGGCCGCGAATTAGTTTGCAGCCACATTACACCTAGAGCGGATCGCCATTCCTCGAGGAGGGAAGCATCTGGAAGGAACCGTAGTCGCGAGTAGCGCTCTTCGGAACAGTATGACTGGCTCGCTGCTCTTCAGACCTTGAGGCCAGACTACTCCAGTTGGCTTTTTGCTTCGAAGTACCAGTGTTGCGCCAGAGTCCCTTGTCGGCCAGGTCCATCTCGGCCTAGCTCATCAACGCCGTGATATGCAGTCCGATGTTCTTGAGCAGCTTCCGACAGAGGCTCGGGCTGTACTTCGACGAAACTATGCGAACATCCGCCTACTTTTCCGACTCGGACCCCTCTTCGTGGTGGAGGGTCTTCGTGTCGATACCTCGATTCTTGAGTTGGTCGAGGGTACTAGCGTCGAGTCCAAAGCACAAGTCAAGCTTCTACAAAGAGAATTCGAAATTTGCAGGGTTGATCCAGAAAATTCAATCAAAGCGATTGATTCTGAACATTCGGCAGGACATTATTTCACCAGGTATTCTCATCACGGAATGTCTCTTTATCAGAAGTATGTTCTCACCGACCCGTATCTGGCAGGAGACGAAGGTTTGGATATGCTCAACGATCGGCTGCCGCCCATACCCCCCTTAAGTGAAGCCAGACTGCTCAGTATTTTACGAGCCGGAATAGATCTTTGCGATGCTTTACAAAAGCTGCATGATCGGCACATCCTTCACAACAATATCAATTCGCACTCTGTATTCGCGACTGATGGCAAGATTGTCCTTCGTTCCCGCGGTTCGAGCGCGAATATGACCTCATCCTGCGTGCAGATGAATGCAGGCGAAGAATCCTCGTACCCCAATTTATTACCGTACCTCTCGCCGGAAGCATCGGGAAGGACAAGTGAACAGCCAGATTTCCGCTCCGATATATACTCGGTTGGTTGTACAATGTATGAAATACTGACAGGGCGGCCTCCTCTACTGGCATCAGATCAGCTTTCATTCATACATCGCCACCTTACTACAATCCCCACTGCAATCAATGACTTGATCCAAGGATTACCCGTGGAACTTGGTGCTGTGATCTCAAAGTGCTTAGAGAAGTCGCCCGACAAGCGTTATCACACTGTCGCTGGCTTGAGGTACGACTTACAAGAAGTGACGCGAATCTTGCACCTGCCTGTCGCTCGCCCGTTTCAATTAGCTTCCCTAGATGATTTGATGCGATTCCAAGTTGCAGAAACCATGTGCGGCAGAGAGTCAGAGTCCGCGAAAATCGAGGCGACTTGGCACCGAGTACTAGCTACACAGATCTCGACCGCTATAGTGATCTCTGGAGGTCCCGGTATAGGCAAATCTAGATTCATATCTGACTTTCTATCTACAGGCAGAACCAAGCTTTTTGCAGCTGGCAAGTATCAGCTGTCTGATCGTGTCTCCCCATTTCATGCGCTCATGGAAGCTCTTCAAAATGCGCTGCGGCAGATTCTGGCGCATAACCAGAATTGCATCAAAGCTTGGCGCGCGAAGCTCTCCCCGAAGATCGATCTCGTCCGCAGGCTTTCCCAACATATACCGGAACTGAAGGTCCTGCTGAACGAGCACACTGATGGAGCGTCATTACCAATTACGAAGCTTGAAGACCGGCAAGACATTCGAGAAGCCTTTGTGTTCATTCTATCTGTGCTCAGTTCTGAAGGCGGTCTTGTGCTCGTACAGGACGATGTGCAGTGGGCATCCGCGGCGGATTTGGACTTTACCCTTGACATGGTATCTCGAGTCCCAAAAGTCCTTCTGATCCTCGCTCATGGATTACCTGATGTGGATAGCGATGCTAAGCTTGCTTGGGACAACCTGAGATTTGTCAACGCGATTTCACAAGAGATCAGGCTGGACAGACTTTCATTGAAGGATGTGCAGACTATTATTGTCGGAACACTGCACGATCAAAATTCATCTGAGATACGCGCATTAGCTCAATGGGTGCACAATAGAGCAGAAGGCAACCCGCGTGAGATAGAGCAGCTGCTACTCCGACTGCACCGAAGTAGTATAATCTACTTTCAAGTAAGCTCCAAACGATGGCGATTTGATATTGCAGCTCTTGAGCCAGATCAATTGACAAGTGAAGTCATTGAAGTAGTCAAGATGAACATTACAGCTGTGGCAAAGCCAGTCGAAAATATGTTAATGACCGCCGCTGCTCTTGGCGAAGAATTCTTTAGTGCCATCATGCTGACTTCTGTTCTCGGCCAAACGCTTGCAGAGACGTTATCGCACTTGGAAGTAGCTGTGGACTATAGCATATTGAAGTCCACGGACGTCGCCCGAGCGTCGATCCCACCCTCACACAATGTCAAGCGCTTCTGCTTCCTCAACGATGTTCTTCAAGAGTACACATACGGTCTGCTAGCTCCTACAGAACAATCCAATATGCACTATAGTATCCTGAGCAACATTAAGGCGAAGATTTCTGATAACACGGACGAACAGAACATCTACGGATTTGTACTTGCTAACCAGTACAATCGTTGTATCAAGTATTTGTCCTTGGCGGAGAAAGAACATGCGGTAGAATGCAACATATTCGCTGGTAGATTGGCATTGAAGACGGGCGACCCTTCGACTGCTATATACTACTTCGAGATTGCCGAACACGTAAGTGAAGATAAATTATAGTTGTGTGATACTGACCACTGCAGCTGAGTGAGATGGTGCAGAATGATATCTCGACCAGGTTAACCATACGATTTGGTATGATTGACGCCAATTTTGCTGCCAGTGCCTATCACAGGGTTTTGGATATGATTCATTCGACCTTCCCTTTCTGTGTCTCGCAGCGAGACATCACCAGATGTTATCAGAGCGAGCTGAAGACACAAATGGCTCTAGGACATCTGAGTGATGCTGTAACAGTGGGTCTCAGCGCCCTGGATAAACTCAACTGCCCTATCCCGGGTAATGATCACGCCGCTCTCAAGTTTTCGGTCAGTTATTTCTCACCAAAAATGCATCCCTTGCAACGCTGATGGACCAGGAAAAAATGGCCGCAGAGCTGCACCACAATCCGGAATCTATCATGGAGCTCGTTGATGCTCCAAGTCTCGTGGACGATGTTCAATTGCAGATACAAGAAGTCCTGACACTTCTTATCCTGCCTGTCTATATGACCCGACCTGCATTGCTTTCATCCCTGTGTTATTTGTCCTTGTCAATCACGACAAATTGTGGCACTTCTCTAGAAGGTGCATATCCTGCTATGGTGAGATGGTTATCTTGCGTTCGAAGCAAGATACTGAATCTTACAGATGCTTGGTGCTTATCTTTCATCGATCGGAGGGAGGCAAAACTTGTTGAAGTCTTTTGCTTACGGTAAATTCGCTTTGCGAATGCTCGAAAAGGCTGGAGCAGCTTCCATCGCTCCTGGCATGTATCATCTTTTTGCCGGACACATCGCAGTCTTTCATCAACCCATGGCAGAAGTGATGAAATACGAAGATCTCGCCATAGCTACAGGCAAAGCTGCATACGTGAGAGTATTCGATCTTTTCCGAAAGAGACTGACTCGTCGCAGAATATTGAATATACGGTTTTCAGCTTGGTCGAGAAACCAGTTTTCCTGGCCTGGAGTGGTCAAAATTTGAGGAAAACATTGAACGATCTTCGCGCGACCAAAGAATATATCCTGAGCACGAAAAGTACTGCCTCGGACTGTTTTCTCGCAGTCCACATGAATGGCATCGCAAGCTTTTCGGGCTTGGAAAGTGATGCCAGCTCGATTTGTGCTGCTCTCAATTCTACGGACCCTGGAGAAACGATAAAAGTTCAGCTATCATTGACCCACGCATTCATGTGGGAATTATGGGTGTTGCTGCGTATAGTCGTGATTGATACTGATGACGACCTTAGAAGATGCATCCGACGATGTTGCATTGAGTATTGTCAGGGTGTCCTAGGCACGCATTACGCAGCAATGGGTTTCTGGATAGCTTCTGTGGCTATCCTGACACGGCTTTGTCTAGATTTGGATGTCGATGAAGATGAGCTTCGAGTCGTTGAGAGCGGTAGTCGAATGCTGCGAGGATTTGCAGAGTTTGCACCGAGCACATTTTCGGCCAAAGTCAAGTTGATTGACTGTCTGTCATACAGGACGCAGAAGAACCACGATGGATTAAGATTATTGGATATGTATGAGGATGTGGCCTTGGAGGCTGATTTATACGGTTGCCACTTGGAGAAAGCTCTCGCGATGGAGTCAGCGGCTCGTTGGCTTGCTTCCGTTTCTGCAGGAAGGAGCCAAGCGTTCATCATCCGTAGCCACCACGCTTATAAAGAGTGGGGATGCGACTACAAGTTAAGCTTGCTTGAGAAGGAATTTCCATTCCTGAGCAGGTCTCTGATCGAAACACATATGCTCACAGAGGATCCCACGATGGACGTGCAAACGATAGGCATGATCTGTCCTCCTGCTTCGAAGCGTCCTAGCCTATCCCGTCCAGTAGTTCACGGCAGTAGTATAACAACTGTGGGTGCGCAATCAATCTCAACCATCGGTGACGAGGACCCTTCTTCTGTCGATTACAACAAGCTATCGGAATTAGACATGAAAACCATTCTCAACTCTTCAATCAGAATCTCCAAGGGAATGAAAGCTGAAGAAGTTTTCGAAAACCTGATGAGAACCGTACTCCTGGCGGCTGGTGCAAATTACGGAGTTCTTGCCCTGCACAATTCGGATGCAGAGCACCGTTTGGATCTGCACATTCATACGGTTGCGAATGGCGACTCAATCAGGCTCATGAACAATACCCCGGCACTTGATCGGGCCGACTTGCTTCCCCTCTCCATCGTAAACACTGTGCTAGTGACCCAGAAACCCATCATCCTCAATGGTCATCAAAACACTTCGCTCGAGAGCTCTTTTAGAGGAGATCGTTACTTCGAATCACAAGGACGTTCTTTGAAATCAGTCCTGTGTATGCCGATCCTTTTCACAGCCCGATCTGAAGCTCGAGGTGTTCTGTATCTCGAAAACAATGTAACCTCATCTGCTTTCAAGCATCAACGATTAGAGTGTCTTACATTGCTCTGTGAGCAGTCTGCCGTGATGCTCGAAAGAGCAGGTATATATCACGAAATGCAAGCAGCAAAAGCACAAGCAGAGGAAGCGACAGCTCAAAAGTCAACTTTTCTGTCTAATATGAGTGTAAGTCTGGGCGTGAAGTACGCTTGAGCTCGACCACTGACCAGGAAATAGCATGAGATCAGGACTCCCTTCAATGCTCTTTTGTCCTGTGCTATCTTCTTGTTAGATACTAGCCTCACTCAGGTTCAGGAGGATTATGTGGTTACAATTCGCGACTCTGCGACTCTAACTTTATCCATTATAGATGACATCCTCGATTTCTCGAAAGTCGAGCAAGGCAAGATGGAATTAGTCCTCAGCCACTTCTCGCTTACTGAAAATATCGAAGCTGCTATGCAAATCGTAGCACAAAAGGCTAGCACAGCAGGCGTAGATCTTGTCTTCAGCCAGAAGCATAACACAGACCAGATCGTCGGAGACAGTCACCACTTGCGTCAAGTCATCCTCAATCTACTGAGTAATAAGATCAAACTTCACCTAGTAGTCAAATCTAATGCAATTAGGCAACGCGGTCAAATTCACTTCACAGGGCTATGTGAAGATCACTGCTAAGACACAGCAGCAAATCGATGCTATGCACCAAAGAATAGTTGTTGTTGTTGAGGACACAGGAATTGGAATTAGCCCAAGAGGACTAGATCGGTTATTCAAGGCGTTCTCCCAGGTCGATGCGTCGATCAACAGATCTTACGGCGGTACCGGACTCGGCCTTGCCATATCGAAGAGCCTTGTAGAGCTTATGGGTGGGAAGATCTGGGTCGAATCCATCGAAAATCGCGGAACGACATTTTCATTTGAAATTCCTGTCAAAATTGACGCTCCTTCTGCAACAGCCTCAGCGCCGATGGAGATTGATGAGTCTCCAGCCATCAAGAAGCAAGGCCGCTTAGCGTTAGTGGTCTCGAGATTTCACGCCACTGCTGATGTCCTCGTTGAAGACCTGACTCGAATGGGTCTCACGACTGATAAGAACACTAAAATACTCGATGCGGATGCGATCGCGAAGGCCGCCAAAGCAAAGCCGTACAGTCTTCTCTTTGTCGACCTCCAGGTTGAAGGTGCACTCGACCTGGTTCAGTCGTTACAGAAGATCTTACCTTCGAGAGAATCACACTTCAAGATCGTTGTTTTGACCAACTATGGGCTCAAGCTTCCGAAAGACATGTGCTCAGCTCGAATAGCTGGCTATCTAGTCAAGCCAGTCACAAAAAAGAAGCTCCGTGACCTGGTCTCGGAATGTTTGAGCGAGGCGCCTGACGATGAGGGTAATTCTGAGGAGTTTAATGACCGAATACGAAAGCCTAAGAATGATCCTCGGTCCACGTCAGACAAACAAAATTCGCTGAGAATCTTGCTAGCCGAAGACAACATCATCAATACAAAGGTCGCGCTCCAGCACCTGAAGAGATTAGGTTACACCGATGTTGTCCATGCCAAGGACGGTGTCGAGGTGCTTGAATTCTGCGACAGAGCACAGAAGCAGCAGAGCATGTTCGATCTCATTCTGATGGATGTACAGATGCCGAGACTCGACGGCATAGGCGCCACGGTCGAACTAATTAAAAGCTATCCAGAACCCGCTTCTCGGCCAGTAATTATAGCTCTCACGGCCAACGCTACGAGTTCAGACAAACAGCGTTGCCTCGACGCAGGAATGAGTGAGCAATGTAGCAAGCCAATCTTGCCCGACGATCTACAGCGAGCTCTAAATTTCGCAAAGGAGAGGCTTTCGAAGTCTACTTCATGAATCTCGAGAACAAGACATCCTCAGCAAATGTACCAAAAATGTGATATCGGGAACCCGATGTAAATATGTACGACCACCAGCGCACGGCGGATTTGTATCTGCGCTACAAAATGTGACTGCACGCATATAATAAGTACTTCATACATCTGTAATCTAACTGTGCGATCAGAATGTAATTTCTTAATTTCGCACTCCTTTCAGTATAAGAATCTGTGGGACCTTCCGGCGGTTCTCTGTTTCCCAGATAATCTACAAAGCACTATATCATCAACTACCTGAAGTGAAACAGGGAAATAAGCCGGCACTCATTAAGGCCAAATGTTGCGCATATCCATGCTTCCTCTCCTATCTATCGTCACGAGCGCTGCGATCCCGGTGATAGAGTCCACCGCACAGGGATATGTCTCGCCTGTCGACCTCGGAGGTGAAATGTCGTTCAGTTTCCAGAACCAAGCGAAGACAAGACCAGAGCCTCTCAACATCATCATTTCTGGCTTTTCAAGTCGAGGAAGAGGTCATGAACCAGACGATCGTGACGTGGAGTTTATATTGGCACCTCAGGGACTAAGTCAGTACTTCCAGGCTCTGAACTTCAGCGACGAATGTGGCGGCTTACATCTCTCAACGCCAGCTCTAGCAGCCGTGAACAATGCGACGCCAGTCCCTCTCGACTTTTTGTATCGAGAAAACTTTGGTGATCTGAAACAAGGAACGTGCAAAGAAACCATTGAGGGTGGGTATCACTTTCGTGCTTGGTCGCAAGATGTCACCGGTGCTTGGTTCCTCGGGGCCAGTCTGGAGAAAAGTCTCGAGAAGGATCACGATTTGGTGAGTGATGGCTACAATCTAGGCCGCGACGAGATTGTCAGGCGTGCTCAGCTCGGTGGAAAAGATTCATTTGGGTGTTACTGGCCGCCAGCCATAATCGCAGAGGACGAAAACTTAGTGGAGAAAGATGCAGGTGGACCTAACGGTAACTACAACCATGACATCGGCATCGACGGCGTAGTAAAGGTCATCACGATTCTAGCGCCAATTTGTCCCAATGACAGGGCTATGGGTGTGCCCGAATCAAATGACGCGGATCCATCCATTGATTCAGTCGAGGTAATTCCAAAATACTTAATGGAAAGTTTATTCGGTTCCTCTTCTTCTGGGAAGAGCTCTTCCTCTTCTTCTTCTTCTTCTTCTTCTTCTGGGAGAAGCTCTTCTTCCTCACGGGGAAGCTCTTCTTCATCGGGGAAAAGCTCTTCTTCCTCGGGGGGAAGCTCTAATGGCGGGTCGAAGAGCTCTTCGTCGTCATCAAAATCATCAGATGGTGGATCAAAGAGTGATCCTCCTCCAAAATACTCTGCAGAAGCCCCCCAAAAGAACTCTGCGGATCCCCCTCCAAAGTATTCTGCAGAAGCCCCTCCGAAAAACTCTGCGGACCCTCCTCCAAAGTACTCTGCAGACTCCCCTCCAAAAACCTCTGCAGATCCCCCACCAAAGTACTCTCCGAAGGACTCGCCAAAGGACTCTCCAAAGGATACTCCGAAGGACTCTCCAAAGGGCTCTCCGAAGAATGCTCCAAAGGACTCGCCAAAGGATGCTACAAAGGACTCCCCAAAAAGCTCGCCAAATTCCTCTCCGGATAATAGTCCGAATTTCACACCGAACTTCTCCCCGACTTTCTCTCCAAATTATTCTCCAGGTTACTATCCAGGTTACTATCCAGGTTACTATCCACCGCAGCAAATGGGAGGACCGCAGGGTAACTCCACTCGACATAATGCTGGTGCCAAAGGTCAACAAGTGCCATGGTCAGTCTTTGTATTTGCAACTATTCTCAGTATGTCTGTTTGATTATCAGGAGGTTTAATACTACGTATGGTTGTCATAATTCTTTATGTAGCCTGACTCATACCGTGAGGGGATTACCATCTGCCGGTAGTTTGTAGTTATATTTAGGTTATAGGGTGTTGAGGTGATAGCTTTTTATTCTTTAAGTTGAATCACAAATTTGTAGAGACCATCTGACGTGGAGTTGCCAGCTAAAAGACACCCAGGTAACAGTCTTTCTTGTTCATGTCGTTTCAGGCTTGTTCGTCGACCCAAACTCCTTGATGCCACCCATATAGCTACACAAGCACTTGGGGATCTTTACAACGCCATGAGAAGTCCAAGATTCTAGTCCTGCGACTAGTAATCGAGGAATCGCAATCGCCGTTCCATTCAAAGTGTGGACAAATTCAGTAGCCTTGGTCTTGTCGTCTGGAGAAGAGACACTTTGTGTCTTGTAGCGAGCATTCAGGCGTCTAGCTTGATAGTCTGTGCAATTCGAGGCGGACGTAATCTCGCCCCAGTCGTTTCTGGAGGGAATCCATGCCTCGATATCGAATTTCTGGTGTGCAGAAGCTCCTAATTCTTCCGTCGGCATCTCCAAAAGCCTGGCACAGAGACCGAGATCCTTCACGATGCTCTTTTGTAATTCTAAAATCTTGTGCAATTCCGTGTCGCTATTGGATGCTGTACAGAATGAGAAGAGTTCAATCTTTGTGAATTCGTGCACACGGTAGAGGCCACGGGTATCTGTCCCTCTTGCACCAGCTTCTGCACGGAACGCACGACCTACCGCGACAAAACGTCTCGGAAGCTCCGACTCTTGAAAGAGCGCATCGACGCCTAGTGCAGCCAGAGGAATCTCCGCCGTTCCGACGAGACTCAAATTTCCATCATTGGTCTCGTAAATTTGCTGTCCATTTACATCGCGAGGCTGAAAGCCGCAAGCTGAGACGAATTCCGATCGGACTAGATCAGGACACCTCATCATAGTGAACCCCGCATCGGCTGCTTTCTTAAGAGCATATTGAGTCAAAGCTAGCTCGAGAAGCACAGCTTCGTTTTTCAAGTAGTAGAAACCGGTCCCAGACACCCGTGCTGCAGTATCGAAATCTACAAGGTCGAGACGTCTTGCAATCTCCACATGGTCCGGAGCATCATCACTAGTGTACTGGTTTTCCTCGTTGATGTATTCTATTATCCTGATCTTTGACTCATTGCCTATAGGAGCGGATTTGTGAGACGTGTTTGGTATCCTGCTGGCTGATTTGATCATGTCTTCCTCGAGCTTTGACTTTTCCGATTCTAGCATCTGTATAGCAGGCTTCAGATCAGCAGCTTCTGCTACCAGACCCGCCCGTTCCTCCGCAGGCGCGGCCTTGATCGCCGTAGAGAGACTATTACGACGAGACAAGCTGCTGTTCAAGGTAGAGGTGAGCTCTGCGAATCTGCCATACTTGACGGCAATGTCTTGAATCTGACTCTTGTCAATATTGATATTGCGTTGTCTACAATTCTTGGCGATGCTATCCACGTTGTCCCGTATGTACTTGAAATCAAGGCGAGCACGAGGAACTGCACACGTCAATTCCCATGCCCGGGATCACCTAACAGAGATCTGAACGAACCATGGAGACCTCGCAGCTGTGAAAGGTTCGTCACGAAGCATGGTCTTGCTTGCCTCATGAGATGACTCTATCAAGCTACCCCCAGCACCAACCTCAGCCACAGTACTGCACAATATAATCCAAGCCTGCCAAAGGACTCGTGCGCTGCAAGTGCTCACAAAACGGTGCTCATCACTGTGAGTAGAAATCCAGCGGCGACTCCGTGGCTCTTGACAACACGTGCATCCGAACGCGAATTTTGACGACTTGACGGTCGCGGGAAATTCGAGAAAGTGCCAATAGGTCTGTCTCAGCAGTCTACGTATATTACCTGAGGATCCTTTTGTAATGAGTAGGCATCATCCTATCTCTATCGTTTCAACACTGACTATGAAAAGATAGTCCCCTTGTAATGAATCTGCCTGGCGGCAACGAGCGACAGACTGGCCGAAAAGCACAGATC
The DNA here is from genome assembly GCA_008802775.1 of Taphrina betulina. Taxonomy (NCBI): domain Eukaryota; kingdom Fungi; phylum Ascomycota; class Taphrinomycetes; order Taphrinales; family Taphrinaceae; genus Taphrina; species Taphrina betulina. Next base: position 10,997 of record VWSI01000051.1, on the reverse strand, counting down.
TCGAATATTACTGCCGCGAAGACTGTTGCGGACGTGATAAGGACGTGTCTGGGCCCTAAAGCCATGCTGAAGATGCTTCTCGATCCGATGGGTTCCGTCCTGCTGACGAACGACGGACATGCCATCTTGAGGGAAATTGAGGTCGCGCATCCCGCCGCTAAGAGCATGATTGAACTCTCGCGAACTCAGGACGAAGAGGTCGGAGATGGCACAACCTCCGTGATTATTCTGGCTGGAGAGATTTTGGCACACTCATTGCCGCATCTCGAGCGAAACATCCATCCCGTAGTGATCATCGCTGCATTCAAGGAGGCTCTTCTGTGCGCCCTCAACACGATCGAAAAAATATCTGTCAAGGTCGACACTGATTCGGACGAAGAAATGTCACAAATCATAAAGACTTCGATCGGCACAAAGTTCTCCAGCAGATGGTCGGACATGATGGTACATCTGGCTCTTAGAGCCGTGCGATGTGTTGCGACTGAAGCATCCGGCAAACGTGAAGTTGACATCAAGCGTTATGCGAGAACGGAGAAGGTTCCCGGAGGCGAGATTGAAGATTCATGTGTGCTTGACGGTGTTATGCTGAACAAGGATATTACTCACCCCAACATGCGTCGTCGGATCGAGAATCCCCGAGTCGTATTGCTTGATTGTCCTCTAGAATATAAGAAAGGAGAATCCCAGACGAATATCGAAATCTCGAAGGAGGCGGACTGGAATCGAATCCTTCAGATCGAGGAGGAGCAGGTGAAGCAGATGTGCGACAGTATCATTGCGGTCAAGCCTGACCTCGTCATTACAGAGAAAGGTGTCTCTGACCTGGCACAACATTACTTAATGAAAGAAAATATCACAGCCATACGTCGTGTCAGGAAAACAGACAACAATCGAATCGCGAGGGCGACTGGAGCAACCATCATCAACAACATATCGGATCTTCGCGTCGGCGATGTAGGCACCGGCTGTGGCCTTTTCGAAGTCCAAAAGATTGCAGATGAGTACTTCACCTACCTGACCAAATGCAAGGACCCGAAGGCCTGTACCATCCTTCTGCGTGGACCTTCCAAAGATATCATCAACGAGTTGGAACGAAATCTCCAGGACGCCATGTCCGTGGCGCGCAACGTCATGTTCAATCCTCGCCTCTCGCCAGGCGGTGGAGCTACAGAGATGGCCGTCTCGGTCGCATTGGCCGAGAAGGCACGAGAGATGGAGGGCGTGGGAGCGAATGTAGTTCGGTCAGTCAGTGAGGCGATGGAGGTGATTCCCCGAACTTTGGTGCAGAACTGTGGTGGCAACCCCATCAAGGTGCTTACGGCCCTACGCGCCAAGCAAGTGGCCCACGAATATACCTGGGGCGTCGACGGGGAAGCCGGAAAGATCGTTGACATGAAAGACTACGGCGTGTACGAGTCCACGGCCGTCAAGGTCCAGTCCATAAAGACCGCAATCGAGTCTGCATGCCTGCTTCTGCGGGTAGATGACATCTGTTCTGCCACGCGTGGCAAGGGACAGGCCATGGGTGGCCCGCAAGATCAACAGCAGATGATGGCTGGTGGTGAGGGCGAGGAGATGATGGAGCAGCAATGAGCCGATAGATACGGCAGCTAGACTTCTGAAAATTACCATCTGCCCAAATTTGTCTCATGCCTATTGCTCTTGAACAACAAGCCTGTGCTTTGACCTACTCCGGCGGTTTTACGATGGTACATGCTGAGTAGCTGCAGGACTGCGCCGCGTCGAGTCTTACGCTGCACCTTGTTTTCCTTGCCCGTAGCTGATCGCGTCAATTTTAAATTCGCCCCGCGACTGCCTCTGTTTTCCTTGACGCACTCGCAATCACAACACTTCAGCGCGCCTATCGTTCCACGCCGCTCTGCCAAGGTCTCAGCTCCCTCTGTCGCGCCCAAAGACATGGCGTTCGATGACTCCGACTATGACGAGAACTTTGAGCCCTCTCCGGTCCTGGTGAGACCAAGATGTACACCTGTCTGACTCTAGCTGACCGACATAGAAGAAGAAGGCACCAGCCAAACGCGTCAAGAAGCAGTTTGAGAGTGATGACGAGTCGATCGCGTCGCCGAAACCTGCGACGAAGAAGGTCAAGGCGACCAAGCGTGCGCCTGTAAAGTCCAACGCTACACCGTTGGCAGACCGCGATGACAACGCGATTGCAAATATCGATATGGGTGCTTCTGACCAGGAGTTCCCAGAGCCGACAGCACAGGTTGCCAAAAAGTCGAAGACGAAGGCTTCGGAAAATTATCAGAAACTCACTCAGCTTGAGCATGTCATCAAACGGCCAGATACCTATATTGGAAGTATCGAATCGCAGCAAAATGAGATGTGGTCTTATGATTCCGGCAAAACTGCCATGGAGTTCAAGAAGGTCTCACTGGTGCCCGGACTTTTCAAGATATACGACGAAATCCTTGTCAACGCCGCTGATAACAAGCAGCGGGACGAGAACATGGATGTCTTGAAGGTCGAATTCGATCGAGAAGCCAACACTATCTCTGTATATAACAATGGACATGGAATCCCTGTCGAGATGCATGAGAAGGAGGGCATCTATATTCCCGAATTGATTTTTGGGCATCTCTTGACTTCTTCCAATTATGATGATGATGAGAAGAAGACGACCGGAGGTCGAAACGGATTTGGCGCTAAGCTGGCAAATATATTCTCGACAGAATTTACTCTGGAGACCGCTGACCAGAAGAACGGGAAGAAATACGTACAGACTTGGACGAAAAACATGTCCCAGATTTCGAAGGCCAAGATCACGGCGTACAAGTCAGCCGAATATACTAAGATTACCTTTAAACCCGATCTTGAAAAATTCGGGATGCAACAAATGGACGATGATCTCGAAGGCATCTTCAAAAGACGTGTATATGACCTTGCAGGCTGCGTCCCAGGGATCAAGGTCTTCCTCAACGGGGAGCGCATAAAGATCAAAAGCTTCAAGGAGTATGCAAATATGTATATCGCCTCTCTCCCTCCTGCAGAAAAGCCACCTGCTCTCATCTATGAACGAGTGAACGACAGATGGGAAGTAGCTTTCACCATGTCTGAGGGTCAATTCAACCAGGTCTCTTTCGTGAACTCTATCGCGACAACGAAGGGCGGCACACACGTCAATTACATCGCTGACCAGTTGGTCAAACGCATCATGGAGGAGTACGCCAAGAAGAACAAAAAGGCAGCTCCACTTAAGGCATTCCAGGTCAAGCAACACCTATGGATTTTCGTGAATTGCAAGATAGAGAACCCTGCTTTTGATTCGCAGACGAAGGAAACGTTGACCTTGAAGATGAGCCAGTTCGGATCAAAGTGCATCCTGAGTGACGACTTCCTGAAAAAGGTACTCAAGTCAGGAGTGCTTGACGACATCACAAGGCAGAGCGAGATGCGGGCCGACAAACTCATGAAAAAGACAGACGGAACCAAGCGGACTCGTATAACTGGTCTAGCCAAGCTCGAGGATGCGAACAAAGCGGGTACTCGAGAGGCAGAGCGATGCACTTTGATCCTGACCGAAGGAGATTCGGCGAAAACTCTGGCGATTTCAGGTATGTCTGTGGTCGGAAGGGATCACTTCGGAGTATTTCCCCTCAGAGGAAAGCTTCTCAATGTCCGAGATGCTGCTCCAACTCAGATTACCGCGAATGTTGAGATCCAAAACATCAAGCAGATCCTAGGACTCAAGCATGGCGTAAAGTACCAGGACGCAAAAGATTTGCGGTACGGACACTTGATGATCATGACTGATCAAGATCACGACGGATCGCATATCAAGGGCCTCATCATCAATTACCTGGACTGCTTCTATCCCTCACTGCTTTCCATACCAGGCTTCTTGATAGAATTCATCACGCCAATTGTGCGTTGTACTAAAGGCAAGGAAGTCGTTTCGTTCTTTACAATCCCTGAGTACGAGGTATGGAAGGAAGAAATCCAACCTGGAAAAGAGTGGAAGATCAAATACTTCAAGGGTCTGGGAACTTCTGACGCATCAGATGCTAAGAAGTACTTCTCTGACCTCGACAAGCATCTTAAGGAGTTCCATACGATGCAAGATGGCGACAAGGATCTCATTTCATTAGCCTTCTCGAAGAGTAGAGCGGACGATCGAAAGGAGTGGTTACGTAAATTCGTCCCCGGAACATATATGGACCATTCCGTAGCGAAGATCCCTTTCAAGAACTTTATCAACGACGAATTGATCCTGTTTTCTATGGCGGACAATATCCGATCAATTCCGAATGTGATGGATGGCTTCAAGCCCGGCCAGAGGAAAATTTTATTTGCTTGTTTCAAACGAAAGTTGAAAGCTGAGATCAAAGTTGCGCAACTCGTTGGCTACATTGGCGAGCATACTGCATACCATCACGGTGAAGTATCGTTATCTCAAACAATCGTGGGCCTGGCACAGACCTTTGTAGGAGCCAATAATATCAATATCCTCATGCCAAATGGTCAGTTCGGCACACGTTTCATGGGTGGAAAGGATGCTGCTAGCCCTCGTTACATCTTTACCGACATTGCCAAGATCTCGAGGAAAATATTTTCGGAAGCCGACTCACCTCTCCTGAATTATCTGAACGACGATGGACTGATGGTAGAGCCTGAGTGGTATGCTCCTGTGATACCCATGTTGCTCGTCAATGGTGCTCAAGGTATCGGAACTGGTTGGAGCACAAATATTCCCAATTTTAATCCTGCGGAACTGGTCGACAATCTGCGACGACTCATGGACGGTGAGCAGGTCCAGCCGATGGAGCCGTGGTATCGAGGATTCAAAGGAACGATTGAACAGGACCCCAAACATCAGGGTTACAGGGCACTGGGAATCGCTTCGGAGATTGACGATGTCACTGTCGAGATTACAGAACTTCCTCTGGGATTCTGGACGCAAGATATGAAAGAATTTCTCGAAAAGGCTATCGCCGGCGACGAAAAGAATCCTGCGTGGGTCAAGGACTATGCGGATAACTCCACGGAGGCTCGCGTGCATTTCACGATAACGATGACGGACAAGTCGATGAAGGAGGCACTCAAAGTTGGACTCCTAGAGAAATTCAAGCTGACCAAGAACATTGGTATGCAGAATCTAGTTGCATTTGACCACGAAGGACGTATCAGAAGATATGCGAACGCCGAAGAAATCTTGATGGAATACTATCACGTCCGTCTGCAATTCTACCAGCGGCGCAAAGATTGGATGGCAGCTGATCTTGAGCGTCAGTATGATCGTTTATCAAATCAGGCTCGTTTTGTACAAATGATCATCAACAAAGAGCTGACTGTGAGTAACAAGAAACGTGATTCGCTCGTGAAAGAATTAGAGGCGCTCAATTTCACCTCATTCCCAACGAAGAAGAATGCCCATGTCGCAGGAGAGACCGAACCATCGATCGAGGAGGATGCCGAGGAAAATGCGGATAAACACACAGACCACGGCTACGATTACCTACTCGGTATGGCAATCTGGTCTTTGACTCGCGAGAGGGTAGAGAAACTCCTACGCGATCGTGGTGTCAAAGAACAAGAACTCAATGCACTTCTGAAACTGTCCGCCAAAGACCTATGGAAAACAGATCTGAACGAATTCGAGACCGAATGGCACAAGTTACTTGAAGCTGATACCTTGCTCGCAGCAAACACTGACACAATCAAGAAAAAGGCTAAAGGGACGAAGCTTGCTGGCAAGGGAAAGTCGGCGGTGAAAAAGAGGAGCAAGGATTCCGATTCTGACGATTACTCTCCTGTGAAAAAACGCAAGGTGGAAGTGAAGAAGGAGACTCCGACTCAATCGAAGCTGGAGTTCCCAAAGCAAGAGATCAAGGATGAAGTGCTCGAAGAGATCATGCCCGTTCGAAAACCTCAAGCAAGCAAACCTAAAGCCACTTCCAAATCAGCGTCTCTAGACGTTCATAAGACCAGCCCGGTCGGCGTTTTACAAGATTCACCAGAGGCCGTAACCAGTGTGAAAGTTGATAGCGATGACGAAGACATGTACAAGTTCGTCGCCAAGACTGCCTCGAAGAAGGCTGCACTGCCCAAAAAGTCGGCGCCCAAGCCAGCAAGAGCTCTTGAGGAGAGTTCGGACAGCGACGATGATTGGAAAGCCAAGCTGACTGGCGCAAAGTCGGCAGTGGTGACTAAGAAACCTACTGCTAGTATTGCTCGCCAGGAAAAGGCAAACACGATCAAGAAGACAACAGCTCAGAAGAGCAAGCAAGTCGACGAGGTGACCATTGATAATGACGATGATGACGATGAAGACGGGGAGTCCCACATCACTACGGCACATGCCCTCACGAAAGCCCGACCGGGGCGATCGGCTGCCAAGGCAAGGCGGCCGATCATCGTAGATTCCGACGTAGATGACGAAGAATCTGAGGCCAGCTTTGCCGAAGATGACGAGTCTCTGAACTTCTCCGAGGACGAGTGATCTGGCGCAGAGAAGAAAGAACGGATCAGTCAGGCGAGCTGTTGATTGGCCGGAGAAGGCGAAGCGCTGGCCGCGGCCGCGGCAGAATGATCCGTCGGTCGCAAGGCGCAGGCACTGAGTTCTCCGGCATGTGGAGTGCACTATTCTATCCCCACGGCGTCATCCGCCACATGATCCTGATTTGCTTATAACATTGCAGTGTGACAGTGTAAATAGAAGCCTTAGGCAGCTATACAGACTTTAGAGGAGAGACACGGCCTGTGAGTGTATGTGTCGGGTCGCGCGATCCCACCGAGCGCGACCGAGAGCGACCCATTCTCGTGTCGTCGCCTAAACCTGCCCGTGGCCCCGAGGCGACAGGGGGTGAAGTGTCAAGGCGGGCTCAAGACAGCACCCGGATCCAAGCTACGGGGCGCGCGGATCAACAACGACAACACAAGGCCCGCGTCTTCCCGAGCCGCCAACGCGATCGTACCTTGCTCTGTGCCAGTCAGATCGACCCTCGTCCTCCTGTCAAGCGTCACTTGTGCCGCCCACGATCTCGCCCACCGGAGCAGCAGGCAGGTTTCCTGTCCCCGAGCCGAGGAGGAATCGATGTGCATCCGAATCAGCATTCAGAGAGCCCAGTGGCTGGAAGAGCCGGGATCTACCATGCGTGCGGGTGGGCAAATCGTCGCCCTCGAGAAGTCGCAGGCAAAGCCGCAGATCGGCACAAGCCATCCAAACAAAGGGCCGAGGATCTGCCTCCGACGTCCTGCCGTCCACACACGCACACACACACATACACACATACACGCTCCCTGTGCTTGTTCCCGTGCCCTGCATGGTGATCGGGTCGTGTGGACAGTCTTGTGTATTTCTCACGCGGGTGTACCTTTGATGTTGGCATTCCTGTATAGGGCCGAACATGAGTGTATATGGAAGCTGGCCCCGATCCAGATGCGCAAGCAGGCGAGCCGGGGAAGATAAGGCATGTTGATTGGGCCGTGGACAAGGGCAGGACATTTTCCTGTCAGGTGGGGCTTGCGCTTGCGTTTGCGCTTGGCGTTTTTTGGAGAGACGGCCAGTTCCGGTGACTTGGGTCACGGTATAGCTGGGCGGTCCGAGGTCAGTGCCCTTTCGTGACGGAGCCGTTCCTAGCTGCTGGTGTGAAGGATCCCCGTCAGCTAGTGGACACGTTACGCCAGAGACACCAATGGTGAGACAGCACAAGGGGCCCGAGCACGCGTAATACAATCAAATTGACCCTTCCGCAAGGCGTGTTTCCCTTTGAGACCTTCGCATCGCAAATCAAAAACACTCCCCCCGGTCAGGCGTAACAAAGGGCAGACAGGTCGCCTCCTTCCTCTTTCCGTTTCACATTTCCTCTGCTTCCACCCCATCATTCCCCCCCTTCTCGGACGTGCAAGCACATCCTCTCCCTGCGCGGCCTCGCGAATCGACAAAGGATCTTGCCGTTTTCGCCCTCCTCGACCCTCCGAGGATCCTGTCGTCGGACCCCACCTTTCCTTTTCCTCTTCGGGGTCCCTTTCTCCCGGGAGTTCAACCCCTTCTGCAGGACGAAACTTGGGTGAGGGCCGGTGCGTATCACACTTTCATCCGATTCGAGTGCGCCGATCCGCCGCTACGCACGCACGCACGTCCATCGCCGTTCCCGGCGCACACCCCTTTAGACTAAGCTTCAGGCCGCTATAAAGCCCTCGAGAGACTCCCTCGCCGTCGAGAGAGAATTACTCTTCACACAGAACCAGGCTCCTTCTCACGACTCAGCCCCGCGCAAGTCTGCCGCAAGCAATGCCTGCGCAGCTCTCCTTTATTGATTCGAGACAGCTCGACAAGTCGTCCTCGAGGCTCTTTCACCGAGGCTCTACCCCTGGTGACTCGAGGCCAGAGCAAGTGCACCAGGCACAGGCTCCAGCCCTGGCCCCGTCTCTGGACGCTCTCCATCAAGCCCCCATCATGGTCCGTGATGCTCCGAGAGCGCCCATGCCGATCCACGACGACACCGAGACCGACCCCTCGGAGATCGAGCCAGTCGGCAGGGAGCCCGAGACTTCACTGCCCACGAGGACGAGAGCTCGCGTCCTTCCTCGCAGCAGGCATTCACAGTCTCCCTCGCCGGAGAGCGGTCTGGTCGAGATCAAGTACAAGCCCCATACCACAACCGCTCAAGGCTTCCCCGTCAACAACAAGGTCAAGAAGGCAAAGTATGCCACGAGCATCGACAACAGAGGATATCTAGCAGGTAAGAACTGATTGGACGAGACCACCTTCCCCGAGGGAGCGACGCTGACAAGGACAGTTTACGAATTCCAGCTCAACGATCAGACCATCATGTGGGACTATTCCTCTGGCATCGTTCACCTCACGGGGATCTGGAAGGCCCTGGGCAACAGTAAGGCAGACATTGTACGCCTCGTGGACAATCATCCCGAGCTTGAGGGAGTCATTCGTCGCATACGCGGTGGCTTCCTGAAGATTCAGGGGACGTGGGTGCCTTACGAGCTCTGTAGACGGCTAGCCATCAGGACGTGTTACCCCATCAGGCACGCCCTCATCTCTGTCTTCGGTCCAAGCTTCCCGGACGAGTGTTTGAAGCCTGGCACGAAAGGCTACGGAACCCTTACACTGGACGATTCGGCTATCGACAAGCAACGGAAGAAACGGAAAATCATACCTGGCACCAAGGTCGATCTTTTCAAGACTAGTGCCTCGAGCCCACCCAGGATAGGTGTCCGGCAGAGACGACCCAGAATGGCCCACGCGCCGAGAGCACGGAGGTCGAGTGTCCTCTCCTCGTCTTCCGCCTCCTCAGCCGCCGGCTCCACACCCACTATCGGGCAGAAGTCATTGGACAAGAAGTCGTCGCCACCTCCGATCCCACAGATCGTCGATCTCGAGACGAATGGATTCTGTCCTTCACATTCAGATCTCTTGGATCTCTTGCGCGCCTCGAGGTCGTTGCAGAAGATCTCTGCGGGTGCTGATGGCGAGTGGACGCAACAAGGCGGCCGCTTCAACCTGAACGGCACGAATGCCACGTTCCAGTGGGACGGTTCAGACACGCTCGACGTGGTAGACCATGAGACGTTTGAGAGTTCGCCGCAAATGTCCTCGGAGTCGTGGGACATGCCACCGGGCATGACGAGGAACTTTTCGACGCACTCTGGCGATTGTTTCGGACCGCTGACTCCACCACCGACATATCAGGATCTTAACGTGGTCTCGATTCGTCAGGTTCCCTCCATTCCTGAGCCTTATGTGCCCGGTGCAGCTGCGCCCGTGGCGCCCGTGAGAAGACCGCAGGAGTGGCGAGGCAAGGAATATGTCGGTTCCGCACCATTCGAGGTGCTTCGTCCCAAGCCGCCGATGGGCCCGCAGATCAAGACCCTTGGCATCGACCTGCTCAGGAGCTGGTAGTTTTGCTCGTGTAGTCATGTTGTACATGAGACCGCAAGCAGACACTGGATCATTTCTATCCTGTTTTTTTTTCTTTTTTTCCTTTACTACAATCTAGACACAACAAGCGCGCAGAATCTCTTACGGGGGAGACTTCTGATCGGAGTACTTTTGCAGCAGGATGAGTGTTATCGATGGCAGTGCTTTTTATAGACTTGTTTTTTTTTCCATCTATTCGCTCCATCTCTATGAATTAATTCCTGCTATGAGAAAAAAAAAGAAAAAAAAAAAGACAATATCACGAAATAAGTGCTAGATACCACGAGCTAATGAGTGATCCGAGGAACGAACGGTTTTTGCTTAAAACTGCTAAAACAACTTGACCTTGACGGGTTTGATGCGTGGTACTGTGCCGACGACGATGAGGATGTCAAAGACGATCCAGATCCATAAGATGTTGATCTTTCCGAGGAACCAATCGGTCTGAGTGCCGAGGGTGACTGTGATGAGGACCATGAGGGTGGTGACGTACCCAGCGACGCGATGGTATTTGTATATTTTTTTCGCCTTGTCGACGCCTCCGAGCCAGTTTGGAGCGTAGTACTGGACCATGCCGACTACGAGTTGGAGCAGCATGAGAATCACGGTGACGAGACCAAACTTGCCGTGCGTGGAGGTGAAGTGGGGTGCACCATGACTCGCCTTGTTGTAGTAAATGACGACGACGCCGACGCCGAAACTGACGACGCCGAGCGCATTGAGGATCGAGTGTGCGATTGTGCCTTCACGTTTCTGGTGTGGCGTGTGCGTGGGTTGAACGAGCAAGATGCTGTTCAAGAGCAACAAGAGGCCGAGGCTGTTGGCCAAGGGATGATAACTCGCCAAGATGATGTCGTTGGACAAGATGGAGTACCAGACTGTGATGAACAGGCACCAGACACCGAATTGGGCGAGGATGGCGGTCCCCGTGATGAGATTGAGACGGATCGGAGTGTCCGTCGACTGAATCACGGGCGTATCCTGCGGAATCAACGTCTCTCGCTCGTCCATCGCGAGTCGGATCGTCGAGTGATGGGATACGGTGAGTCGTGCTACGTGAGTCGTGCTACGTACGCGTCAATGGACCGGGGGGGGG
>VWSI01000050.1:0-65167 GCA_008802775.1 Taphrina betulina | reverse complement strand
TTTGAAAACGAGGGCCGCCCCCCCCCCCCCCGATCGAATTTTGGGGTGAAAATTTGCCCTCCCCCCCCCCCCCCCCCCTTCTTCCCCCTTCAACAGGCAAATCTCTCTTGTGCCTGCCGTTGCCCCCCCCCCCCCCCCCCCAGCAGCAATGGTCGACTGCCTCGTGACCGATGAGAGTTTGGACCCTCAGAAACAGACCGACAGGATGCCATCTCCGCCGCCTCCGTCCATCTCACGGCTCCTGAAGCGGTCTCCTGTGCGCGATCTCGAAGAGGGGACTGCGCTTGTGTCCGGCAGAAGGGAGAGCTTCCTGCAAGACAGAAGGGATAGGCTCGCCCAGAGGAGACAGCAGCATGACCAGGTCCTTGCGAGGGGTCGTGTCGATGTCTCTGCGAAACTGGAGGCTCTACGAGCATCGCTCTCCGCCGCGCAGGCTGCCCGCAACGCGATATATGCCCGCATCGCCGCGAATGGCAGCAAAGAGGTGGCTCGAGTGCAGCTTGTCGTACAGCAAAATAAGGAAAAGCTGAGACTCGAGCGAGAGGCCAAGAGACTCGCACTGGAAGTCAAGCAGGCTGAAGCAGAGAAACGCAGGGAGATTGCTCTCAGAGGCCGAAGATTCGGTCGTCGAAGCGCTTCACCCCGGGCAATCTCGTCTGATGGAGAGTCGATGGAATGCGAGCCTTTGCCGGTGGTGATCAAGAGTCCGACCGAGGCTGCGACCACCATACAGCGATTCTGGCGAGCCCATGTAGCTGCGATGAGGGCCAAGAAGTTCCTGGCGCTACACTTGGACTACGAGACAGTCGGTGAGATCCCTTTCGACGTTATCGCGGATGTCATCAAGACCCGCTCGGTCATAGACTGCGCCGGTCGGATCTTGTTGTCCCTTCGTCTCGTCGACAACCTCCCGGCTGCCAGAAGAGATGCGCTCTGTAGAATGTTCCTCTCCACCTTCATGATCGTCGGACATCCGAAAGAAATTCTGATGCGACAAGGTGTCCTGGAGGACAAACTCGTTCAGCATGCTGCGGCCTTTGCGAAGAAATTTGTGAAATGGATCAGATCGTGTGCCAGTGGTCGATACTGCACTCAGGCTTCTGTGAGAGATGCCTGGGCCTCGTTCTCTTCCGCGTTCGATCACTGGAAGCAAGACGACTCTGCCAACCTGGTCGAGGCGATGGTAGCACAGTATTGTGAACTCGACCTGATCTACCAGATTGTGAAGATGGACAGTGATCCCATTGTCGCTGCGGAATATCAGACCGCCATCAAGGACAATCAGCTCATGCTCTTGACACGTATCAGACGCATTGCTGGTGAAGCTACCAGATCCCTGGTCAGGGATGCTGTGCTTGCTGCCAGGCGCAAGAGACTTCCCAAGAAGCCAAGACCACTTGCACGGAACGAGGGGGATACTACGACTAACACAATGACGCCCAATGTCGATGCAATCAAATTCTTCTCCCTCGGTCAGCGCCAGACGAGACTCACCAACAGGCAGCTCATCCATGAGCTGTCGCTGGATTCAGCTTTCCAAATCACCAATCAACGACTGTCCGAGGCGGATGCTGTCGCAGAGGAGACTATGAAGGTTGGTTTCTTCAATTCACTACAGACCGAGATGCGAGCCGGACGCTCCGTTTCCTGGATACCAATCATTGTGCAGGAATGTAAGATGCGTCTCCTCAGGCTGGTCATGCCCGACAGCCCCACTTTCAAGGCGATCACGTCTGCTTTTGATGTTCCTCATATCGAGGCTCAATGCAGACAGAATAGCTACGATTTCATCGCTTTCACCGGGGTCGTGCTCGAGATGATGAAGGCTTTGTGCTCGCCAGCACGTGACGGACTCGTCTCTGATATCGCGCTACTACGAGGCACCGACGATGTGGATCTCTTCGCAAAGCGTATCAATGCGATCTTCCTCGCATTGGACACGTTGCTACTAGACTCGGCCAATTTCCACCTGACAATGTCCTCCAGTCGACTCTTACCCGAAGCCATTCCGTATGAGCAGACCAAATTCCACGAGGACTGTGCGAGCGGCAAAGTCACTCTCAATAGGACCACGAGCTGGATGCAGAAACACTCCGCCGAACTTCGTGCTGAGCATGCAGCTCGGGAACTCGAGAACCTCTCCACATCCAAGAACAAGATACCCTCGGAAGATGTCTTTCGCCGTGCCTACGTCGATCTATGCTCCAATCAGGAAGAAGCACTGCCTGAAACGTTTGACCTCGATCACGATAGGATCATGGAATATCGTTCGCGAGTCTTCCGGATAGTCAGAACGGCCTCTTATCTGATGACGGCTCGCAATCTCATGCGCCCAAAGCTGCGACATCTCAACCCTGTCACATGGACATCGCTGCGAGACCGCCTGGGTGTACTCATGACGGGAGACGATCTGGTCGATACTTCATCCATCGCGGCAGAAGTGAACAATCATCTCGACTTGGCGTACGTTGGGACTGAACCGGACCGTGCCGAGCGTCATTACACATTGAACAATCTGATTTCCAAGTCGCAAGCATCAGATCCCATTCAGCAATTACTCTTGAGACGGGTACGAGCACTCATGATGGACGGCACGGGTGGTCGTGACGTGACGAGCTCGCAGATCACGTCTGCCGGTTTCGAAGACTTTTCCATCGAGCTTCAGAATCTCTTGCGTGACGTTCAGAAGTTGGGCAAAGTCAATTGGCAGTGTTATCATGGCTGGTATCACAAGATCGTCGTATCATAATCGAGTCGTTTTTCCCTCCATAATAATATTCCTTTTTTGTCTCTGAATTCCTTCTCTCACCACTTTTTAATGGGCATAAGATGCGAATCGAGGTAAGATACGGGTGAAGAAAAAAAAAAAGTTGGCTTTCAAATACTATAGGCTTACATTGATAACAAAAAAAAGAAACAGAAAAAGACGAAACATGAATAAGATGATTTCCTCCCGAAAAATTTCCCACTGACAAATTATTTCAGTCAAACAACAAAAACTGTGTACCTCTTTTTTCTTCTCTTTCCACAAAAAATGACAAAAAAAAAAGAGCTTTCTACTAGACAAGACGCTTTGCACTACTACTTTATGCTTTCTTGGAATCCGTGGTGACATCAGGCTCGAGCGACTTGGACTCCTCCTCCGCTATAGTCTCCTTATTCTCCTCCTCGCCTTCCTTGAGCAATTCGGAGCCATCACCGAGGACGATGATATCGCCTGGTCTCGAGGACACTTGAGCGTCATCGTCGTCGTCGTCTTTGTTGTCATTACTCCTGTAGGCGGATCCATATTGCAACTCTCTATTGTTGAATTGGCGGAACACTGGACCTTTTAATTCTGCGTACTCTGGTGGAGCACAAGGACCATCGTTCTTTGCTACTCTGTCCTTGATCATCTGGTACCATTCGTCCTTCGTCTGGCCTTTTTGTAGCAGACCGACAATCATGATGGTCATGTTGTCACACCCAATGCCACCACCATCAGAAGATGAGGCCAGACAATTGTCCATCATGTTCTCACAGATCTGGTGCAGCTCCTGACCAGCGACGATGCCGCGACGCACGAATTCGACAACGGCTTGGGACGACTTGCAGTCCCAGATTCCATCACAGGCCACTACCAAGAACTCGTCGTCCTGGGTGATCTGATGTTCAGTCACATCGGGGTCGGCAGTGACGATCTGTTTCTCAGCCGGCAGATCCTTGTTCTTCTTGAATTCGAAATCTCCGATGGCACGCGAGAGAGCGAGGTTGCCGTTGACCCGGCCAAAGTCGACGAAACCACCGGCGGCGCAGATCCTGGCCTTCTCCTCCGCGTTCTGGGGCTTGTGATCGAAGGACAATGGTTTGGCACTTCCCTTGATTCCGAGCACGGTACGCGAGTCTCCCGCGTTGGCGCAGAAGATACGACCGTCGCCGGTGATGAGGTTGACGGTCGCAGTGCATCCGGATGGATCCTCGTTGAAACGCCTGTCAGCGAGGATGGCACGGTCTGTAGACAAGAAACCCTTCTTGAGAGCCTCCGCGTAATCTTCCTTGCCGAATGCGTCCTCTGCAGCCACTATCTTGTGCAGCTCCTGTCCGGTGTATCTCGCAACGCGCTCCCCTAGATTGCATAAGTTTACAAGGCCTCGCGTCCGCGGCGGGTCGAGCTAACCTCCATGTCCATCGTAGACGGCGAAAATCGAGATCTGCTTGTCCCCTTTGCCGTCCGTCAGCTCCAACACAGCCGTGTGCGCATCTTCCATCGAGATTCTCCATCCTTGCATGTCACTGAGGCCGTATATGAATCTGTCATCTGCGCCATTGCTAGACGTGTCAATAGGAAATCGTGAGATGACCGGGGCGGGCTGTCCAAGACTGACCTCGAATGCTTCTCAACGACGGGTTCCGATAGAGTCTGGCCCATTGCAGATAGAAGGCCTGGGTGAGAAGAAAGATACGATCGTTGTCGTCCGCGGGGTCCGAGTGATTCTCACGAGAAGAAGAGAAGACCTACGGGGGGGTGGGGATCTGAAACAGGGAAGCGAGCTCAGGGAGAGGATCCGAATTGGATGCGATCAGGTGGCCAGAGAGCTGCGAAGGCTGTAGGCTGTAGGCTGGGGGAGGGGAAGACGGACTGGAGTTTGTAGGGGAGCGACGAAGCAGCGAGCGAGAGAGAGGGCGAGAGAGCGAGCGAGCGTCGTTCGTTCGTGCGTGCATTTTCGCATTTGGCGTGGGCGTCGGCTACGGGTCTCGACTGCCTCGCCCACGCGCGGGCTCTCTGACAAAAAGTTGCCATTTCCACCTTCCACCACCTGTTCCTTCTTCTTTTCTCCCTCCACGGCATCCTCAGCAGCGGCAAGCAGCCTCTCAGCTAGCGTTTAGCACACCCCGTCCCTGTCAGCTCCATGGCTTAGATACATGCACGCGGCTCACACTCATGCACCCGCACCCGCACATCCTATTGACCAGAACGTCGTCGACGCCCTAGAGAGCTCGCGGGACAGGATCAGCGTCCTCAGGCTCGAGCAGGATATCCTCAAGTTCTTGGCCGACGACGAGAGGCAGGTCCTGGAGATCCTCTCGCTCAACAGTTACCAGCGTCTGCTCGCCCACAAGACGGGGGACTACTATCAGCTCACCCACGTCTCCGGCCCAAACAAGCAGAGCCTGCTTTTCCACAAGCACCCGTGGTCGAAGGTGCCTGCGGTCAAGCTCTGCGACTATCGCTCGGGGGGCAAGGGCGGTGCGGATGGAGGCCCTGCGGCCTCGACTGCGCCCGTCGTGCCCTTGATGAGGAGGATCATGAAGAGGGATGCTGATAAGGCGGCCTCCCCTCCCCAACGACAGGCGTCCCCCACCGTCCAGGACACCCATGAGACACGGGACAAGGACAAGAGTGACAAGGAAGAGAGGTACAGGGCCGCTCGTGCTCGTATCTTCGAGGGCGTCGAGGAGTCCTCCATCGGCTCTACAGAGAAGGGCGTCAGCCCGGATCGCAACAAGATCAAATCCAACACGAATTCACGCTCCAACTCTCGTGATGCCCGGCCAAAGTCCACAAAGCGCTGGGAAGCCGACGGCGCCCATGTCGCACGAGGGCATTCACAGGTCGAGCAATCTCACTTGGGGCCCACCTTTCACGACAGCTCGTTCCAGACATTATCCGAGGGTCCGGAGGCTCTGCAGCAAAGGCATCAGCAGTACTACCACGCTGAACAGATCGGCAACGGCTATCAGCGCCCGGTCTCGGAGCCTCGACCGTTTCCGAGCGTGTGGAGCCCACACTCTTCGACACCTTTGTCAATGGCCAATTTAGCAACGTTGGAGGCGCAGACTGCGAAGCAAGTCAGTCCGCCCACTTTGTTCTCCACACCAAATAGCCTGAATGCTACTGGAGCTCAAGCAAAATCTCCGCCGAGCAGGAGTCTAGCACCGCCAGTTGTTTCAAGTGGAAACCTCTGGGGTCCACCAACGGTGCCTGGTCCAATGGTGAGCAGAAATGCAAGTGCAATGGGACTCAATCTCGGTGCCAGCCCATGGACTCCAAAGGGCTTCGCAGCTGGAGGAGGAGGAGGAGAGACTAAATCGCGCGGAGTCGAGGCAGCTGAGGAGAACGAGGACGACCCTACCAATGTGCTCAGGGGGTTGGCTCTGGATGACAAGTAGTTTTCAGACTGTTGACCGCTATACTATCAAGCTTATGCCTATTTGGATCCTGTCCTGGCGATATCCAATCTACTGCCTGTTTTTGGAGAACAAACAATAGACACTTATTCACTGTCATGTTTTGACGAGACGTAGTGGTGCCTCCTTGCCCTATGTTGATTGTACTGCAGCTCCAGATCCTGGTGCCGCAAACCGACTCGCGTGCTGGCCTCGATTGAGACGTGTAGCACGCACGAAGCATTGTTTCCGTCTCAAGAGGTCGGAAGGCGGGTCGTCGAGACGTGCCAGTATATACGGCTCCTTTGTACAAGCAATTCATCTAGGGACGTTGGTCTAACCCATGCCATTATATTCTATAGGATAGGCATGATCAAATCCGTGGGGGCGCTTCCTGTATGTGGCAGTTGTTCAATGAGATCAGATTCATTTTGCTTTCGTTCATAGCAGACTAAGCTTCCCATCATTGACGACTTCGCATGAGTGGCCACAGTGTAAACTAGTCCTGCACCTTCGAACCCTCTTCATGGACCAAGAGCATTCTTCGACGCAAGGCGACCGCTATGTCAAGGCACCGAGAGTTGTCGTTCAGGCAGGAGCCACATTCATCGAATCCAACATCATTGACAATCGTATCACCATACAAGTATGTCACGTTCTGTGTTGGGGATGTGATCCTTGCAAACTGACAAGCGCTTGAGGCAGGTGGTGTGTACCGCATAGAGCATCATTACCATGCAGGTCTCGATAGCACTATGATCGAAAATGTTAGGAAGATTCAAGGGCAAAGCACGATCCCCGGTGGTCGAAGCTCTGCTAGCTGCGCTCAAGCCTCGAGCAGCACAATCACGCTCGCCGAGTCAGGCAGTTTGAGCACTAAGCCCAAGAAAAATGGCAACTTTGAGGCTCGTCCTGGGGATACAAGCTGTTCTGATTCAAGCACTGTCGAGTCGATAGACAGTCCGTTGGGTGACAGCGTATGTCACGCGACAACCTCAGAGCGATCCAAGGAAGGTCTCAGAATTACGCCCAGTATAGTGCCAAATGCACCTCTTGAGTCTTTACCTTGCAAGCTGCCGCCCTCGCTCGAAGGAATCTCGGAGGAAGTCAATTATCAACAAGATTGCGTAGCGAGACCTGTTCGTACAAAACGGTCAACAAGAAGCGTCAAGGCGCCCACCAAGACCACAGGGTACGCAGCGAAACAACTGGATGAATCAATGGGAGAGTCAGGAGGTGTTGTAGAACTTCTATCACTCACGAAGCATCCTCTCGAGACACTTAGGACAAAGCAAGCAAAGCAGATCGCTATATTGCCAGAAGAAGAGACCTCACAGAGACCGCAGCGTAAAGTACGACCTCTCAAAGCATGAATCAGCGGCGACTGACCTAGAAGGCCACAAAGCAAGCTGTCAACACGAGAAGTGAGAGGCTCAAAATTAAGGAAGAACCTCTGGAGTGAGGTCTGCGGAGATCAGAGCAGTTGATAAGCCTCGTTCAGGAAACGGAGAATAGATTTCTTTGTCTGCAGCCAACAAGAGAATCTTCGTGCTTAGCCATCGGACGATGCAGCGGCCCCTGGCATGTATGCTACATGAACACGCAGCTGCAGCAACTGTCGAGCCGCTCGGACACTTCTTTTGGCACTTCATTTCGGGCCGACAAGCGAAGCGCAGCCACAAGGGCATTCGACTGCCTCCTCCAGAGAAAGTGGTACCTCTATAGGCGGTGGCATCACAGTCGAGCCTATCTATGACAGGCACAATACCTTTGACGGGCTCGCAGGTCTGTGGGCATCTGCCGAATCGCTGAGATATCTGCACGCGCAGTCATGCAGTATTGGCTGCTTCCGAGGCATTCTTGATTTTACCCCTGTGAGGCACTTTACCCCTTGGCGAGGGACCTGCAGGAGCATCAGAGTTTATGAACCTCACGATGCCCTTCCAAGCTCTCATCAGACTCTCTCTTTTCCCTCGCGGCCGTATCACCATCACTTTCTCTTTCAGATTTCAAGGATCCTTGTAATGTTTTTCTCTACATCAGTCATTCTTTCGGCGCTCGTGGCCTCTGCTTCAGCTGGTATGCACATGCTTGTTACGTCTCCCAGGAAAGGTGACCGGACTAATTGCTCTCAGCAACGATGCCTCTTCACAAGCGATATATCAACAGCACATCCACCGAGGCTGTTACCCTGACGTCGACTACGAGTACGTTGATCGGATCAGCCAGCGCCAATATCGCTGCGATTGCGGGCAATGTGGCCAGCAACGCACTGAGTCAGACGAGTAGCGCTTTCGTCACTAGTCAGACCAGTCAGGCAGCAGCCCATGCAATTACTGCGACATACACGAGGCTGACGACTGTCACGAGGCAAAGTGCAGTCTCATACCCTTCTTCCGTGCTCTTCAGTCCGAACGTCGCGGTAGTCGCAGCGGCAGTCGTTGCTGATTCCGCGACTGCTGCCACTGCTGCCACTGCTGCCACGACGTCTGCAGCTCAGGAGACGGCATCTGCCGTCGAATCAGTCAAGACGGTATATCTGCCCACGACCATCTATGTCACGGAGGCCTGTACCGCAGCATCGCCGGCCGCGGCCACGACATCAGTGCAAGTACAAGTGCTCGCTACCACCAAGACGGCGCAGAATGTAGCCGCGGCCGGAACTTCTTCAGCAGGAGTCGCGGCAGTGAAACTTGACGCCGCGCAGGCGACTGTCGCAAGTCAAACTACGGTGCGTGTGACGCAGACAATGTCGTCCACGACGACGTTGCACTTGCCATCGGCGTCCTCCATCGCCTGGAACGTTACCTTTACGTACACGACGAACGGCACCAACTATTGAACGTTGTATTCAGATATAGGATGCTGCATCCATCTGCTGGCAGATGTATGTGTGTGTATGTACATATGTATGAGAATAAGATGTATGCATATAACCAAAAATAAAATTAACGATACGTACTTTTTTTCGGCTAAATTAATTCAGTCTGCGGAGTCAATTCGACCGAATTTGAAATTAAGAAACGTCTCGACGTGCGAGAATTACAAGTAATATAGGACACGCGGGGGAATCATGGCAAAGTTCAATGCGCGGACGTTGACTGCTCCGATCGCAGCGTTCACTATGGCGTGTATCGTGTTTGCGTATACGAGGTCGTCGATCCACTCGGCCAAAATGTCAGTCTCGGAGCGACGGAGACAGGATGGTGGAGCGGTCGATTTACGGCGTGAAGGGTTACGGCAGCGTGGCATCGATGTAGACCGCGTCGAGGCAGGCTATACCCCACAAGAATCCAAAATACGAGAAATGATTGAACAACGAGGGCGATAACAAATTTTTGTTGTCTATTCTAAATGTCCTTTACAATGGTACTCTCACGTCCCGGACCGACTCCGATGGCTCCCACAGGCACCCCGACAAAGTCTTCGATGAATTTAATGTACTCTTTCGCCTCTTGCGGCAATTTCGCAAATTCTTTAATTCCAGTCGTCTGACAATTCCACCCAGGCAGTGTCTTGTACGTCACCTTGGCACGGTCGAGTGCTTTCAAGTCGGCGGGGAAATAATCGACTGATTTTCCATCGATTTCGTAGGCCGTAGCTACCTGTAATTCTTTAAATCCGTCGAGAATGTCGAGCTTTGTAATGTTGAGTCGTGTATAGCCGTTGATTGCCGTAGAGTATCGAACAACCACGAGATCCAACCATCCGCAACGACGTTTGCGACCGGTCGTCACACCCCACTCACGACCGACGTCCTGCATGGTCTCACCAATCGTGTTCAATTGTTCAGATGGGAACGGACCGGCCCCGACTCGGGTCGTATATGCCTTGACAACACCCCAGATCGTTCCAATCTTCTGAGGAGGGATTCCAAGACCAGTACAGACTCCTCCGATGGAGGTCGCGGAGGAAGTGACATAGGGATACGTGCCAAAGTCGAGATCAAGCATGAGCGCGTTGGCTCCCTCGATCAAAATCCTCTTCTTGTCCTTGATCGCCTGATGCATAAAGTGGACGGCATCGAGCACGTACGGCTCGAGCTTGGCTCGGATATCTCTGTAATAGTCGAGTTCCTTCTCGGCATCATAGTCGAATTTGCCGTATCTCAGTCCGCGTGTGGACAGATTGGTCCTGAAGCGCTTCTCAAACTCCTCCCAGTCAGTCATGAGGTGGTGAAGTCTGACACCACTGCGGGAAGACTTTGAGGAGTAGGTGGGACCGATCCCCTTGCGGGTAGTGCCGAGAGACTTGGACCCCAGTTCACCTTCCTTCAGCCCGTCGACAATCTGGTGGTAGTCAAACACGAGATGCGCTCGATCGCTGATAAAGATGCGATTGTCGACGTTGAGACCCTTCTGCACGATAGCCTCCAGCTCCTTGAAGAAAGCCGGCACGTGGACGACACAACCAGAACCGATGAGGTTCACACATGATGGATTGACGAGACCCGACGGGAGGATGTGGAAGTCAAACATCTTGCCGTCGACGACGATGGTGTGTCCAGCATTGTTCCCACCCTGACAACGAGCACAGACGTCAGACTTGTCGGTCAAGATGTCGACGAGCTTGCCCTTTCCTTCATCACCCTGTGCGAGGTTAGCCTCACGACCCAAATCTCGACCCCGGAGATCCATCTCCGCAGATCCCGCAAGAGAAAAACTGACCCACTGAGATCCAAGGACCACGGTGATGGCACCTGGCTCTAGAGTGCTGGTCATCCTAGCACTGTCGAATAGCCTACAAGCACTGCAACCCGATTGAACGATGCAGGTCGCTCCGTCAAGCTCGAAGCCGCGACACACGTGCCACAAGGGAGCGGCCCGACTCTCCACTCACGTGTCATTTTATCACGTGAAGACACGATCAAAGTCAGCAAATCTAGGGTTGGGGCTCGCACTGGTTCCAGGTTCTGGCCGCTCGCACGTGCTCTGGTTTGCTTTGCTTTTGCTTTTGCTTTTTGCCTGCTTGTCTGGCTGCCCTGCTCGCCCGCCCGCCCGCCCGCTCACTGACTCGCTCTCTGGCGAAAATCCCGTTGCACGCTTTGCGTCCTACTCGCCCTGCCACACACAAAAACGCACTCCGACACCGCTCACCCTCCGCCCGCTCACTTCACATTCCCACACACACTCTCACACTCACACTCACACCCTCCCTCCCTTGCGAGCTACCTCCCACACCCCCCCCCCCCTTTCTAGGTAACCTGCAATGGCTTCTGAGATCAGACGAAAACTCGTCATCGTCGGCGATGGGTGCGTCACCCTCCTCGCCTGCTGGCTTTCTGCGCGAAAACCTGTTTTTGCTGACTGGGTCTCTCTAGTGCGTGTGGAAAGACCTGTCTGCTCATGTACGCCACCCATGGTCCCTCAGGCGATGGGACCTGTGCTCGCATCGAGCGCGCTCGCTGACTGCCTGTAGTGTCTTTTCCAAGGGGACGTTCCCAGAGGTCAGTTTTCTTGTTCCCAGTCGTCCCGCGCCTCTGCGCTGCGGACGGCTCGTCTCTTGGTGCCTCGCCAGCTGACACGCCCCCAGGTCTACGTGCCAACGGTCTTCGAGAACTATGTCGCGGACGTCGAGGTCGACGGAAAGCATGTAGAGCTGGCTCTTTGGGATACTGCCGGTCAGGAGGATTACGACAGATTGCGACCTCTCTCCTACCCTGATTCGCACGTCATCCTCATCTGCTTCTCCATCGACTCGCCAGACTCGCTCGACAACGTCCAGGAGAAGGTAGACACACTCACGCACAGCTTTCAATCGACATGGCAACGGCAACTAATCTCGTGCTAGTGGATCTCTGAGGTGATGCACTTCTGCCCGAACCTCCCAATCATCTTGGTGGGACTCAAGAGAGATCTTCGACACGACAACAAGGTCATCGAGGAGCTTCGAAGGACCAACCAGAGTCCTGTCACCACCGAGGAGGTCAGCAACCACCATCACCTGCACATGGACGACCCTTGCTGACGAAGAAACAGGCAGAGTCCGTTGCAAAGAAGATTGGAGCTGTCAAGTACCTTGAATGTTCCGCAAAGGTCAACGAAGGTGTCCGAGAAGTCTTTGAGCACGCTACACGATCTGCCATGCTCGCCAAGGCTGACAGGAAGAAGAAGAAGTGTATCGTCCTCTAGAGATGAGAGAATCGAGGAGTGACATGATATACCTTTTTTCCTTGTCCCCCTTTCTTGTCCAAACGGAAGCTACAGGGGGAAGAAGGGCAATAGAATTTGTTTGTAGGAGAGGATCAGGGCGTTTATGACGAAAGGTTTGTGATTAGGGCGACCTGACTTGATTGGATATGTTTTACGCTTTTGTTTCCCTAATACACAGACATGCACGCAGACACATATACTCGCACAACTGAAGCGCAGTTTTCAAAGTTGGTAATTTTGTCCGTGTGTGCTCCCGTTCGCTTGTACGTCCATTTTTGAAATTTATGGTACTTGACCCGCATTCCCTTTTTTCTTATACAGATTCATACTGCATCGACAAGGATTCATTTGTGGTTTAGGAGATGCCTGATTTGAGGGCCTTGAGGGTCGCTCAGACGACTTCGCAATTACTTCAGGCGAAACATTTGAAGAATCAGCCGGTCTGGTTACCGACGGTCGCACGGATTCCACCCAGTTCAGATATCGCACGTAAACCGCCTCCCTCCTTTCACGCGACTTCTTCGTCGTCTTCCGCTTCAGGGACAGGCAAGGTACGCAAGGTGTTTGCGATACAACGAATAAAATATCTCGAAGATGGGTTACGTGAACGATTTTACAAGGAACATCCATGGGAACTAGCACGCCCTGTCCTCTTGATTGAGAGCGGCCATCCCTCGACTGGTGGTGGTGGTGGAGAATGGACGTCGTTGCGGCGCGGGGGGAGACAAGTTTCAGGGGAATGCGTGGTTCAGAGACAGATGTACTTGATGCAGCACGACAAGGTGACAAGGGAAGAGTCGTACCGTACGGCATGTGAGGAATTCTACGCCATTCGTACCTTTGAAGCCATCGAGGCACGTATCGCCGTGGAAGAGGCGATGGCCTTTGGCACGCAATTCGATAAATCGCAGACGCAGGTCGGTCTGGAATTGGAAGACCGCGTCTTGCAGCAGTGGCGAGAATCTGCCCTCCAAGCCAAATCACTCGTCCAACCAGGCGTCCAATCTTGATCATACTCTTTTCGTCCAAGCTAGTACGAGACAAACGAAAACACGCGGAGCGGACGAAAGAACGTGAAGGAAAAAAAAAAGTACTTTATACTAGTTACTTCTGAATTAAACTTCCTTTTTGATGCCTTGGAATAGAGAATTCGCTACATCTCCTCCCAATCTAGAAAAACACAATGAGTACTTGACTACAGTAGGTAAAGAAGATAGACGTACGTCGCGCCAAAGCCAAAGATGATGGCATTTTTGAGTTGTGCGCCTGCACCGTTGAAGTAGTTGTGCGTATGTGCGTGAGCGACACGACCACCTCCCGTCTCACTCGGATTAGGCAGCGGCGGGACCGCTTGATCCTTATTCTTTCCAAACATCCTTTTATCAAGTGTGTGTGTGTGGATGTGTGTCTTGCGAGTACCAGTGAATGCTTCGATATTCGTCGTCGAAATGCTTGAATCACATGTGGCGCAACTACGTAATAAATCAAGCCACGCCAATCCATTCCAACAATTCTAATACTACTTTGTAAGTACTACATACGTACTACATACGTCTCGCTAATTCTTCGGGTGATTTATTCTCCAACTCCTTCATTTCTCGCTCGACCCGGTCCTTTACCGGATTCGTCTCTTGCCCCTTACCCGAGTTTGTTGTGTCCTCAGAGGACGACGACGATGGAAGGAAGGATGAGCCGGAACTGATCGTCTTGTAGATGCCCATCGCAGAAGCAATCATACCGCCCATGTCACCTGAACTAGGCACGACGATACTCGTGCCCTTCTTTGCCAGGTTGCCATACGCTTGTACATATTGCTCCGCCACACGAAGTGCCACTGCATCACGACCACTACTCCCATTTCGACTGATTGATTTGGCAATCGCCTCGATCCCTTCCGCCGATGCTTTCGCATTGCGCAACACCGATTCCGCATTTCCAGTCGCAATGTTGATGGCCTTTTCCTTGTCTGCTTCAGATGCCAAAATCGTCGATTGTTTCTGACCTTCCGCAATATTGATGGCTGATTGTCGCTGACCCTCACTCTCCAGGATTTCCGCACGTTTACTTCTCTCTGCACTCACTTGTCTATACGAATAATCAGTCAAGTACAAGTGTCTACTAAAAACGTGAAACGTTACCTGTGCATTGCCAACAAGACATTCTTCGGGGGATGGATATCACGAATCTCATATCTCAGACATTTGACGCCCCACGCTTCTGCGGCACTGTTGATTGCAGTCGTGATGTTGTGATTGAGATTCGCCCTCTCCCTGAGGACGTTATCGAGCGTCAACTGACCAATCTCCGATCTCATGGTCGTCTGAGCCAATTGGCTCACGGCATATTCTGCGTCTTCCACGCCATAAGATGCTTTATAAGCATCCGTAATCTTGATGTACAATACTCCATCAATGTCCAGGGTGACATTGTCCAATGTGATGGCGCTCTGACTGGGTATCTCCATCGCGACCTCTTTCAAGCTCTTCACATAGGGTATCTTGTCAATCACGGGCGCCAAGAAAGCCAGACCAGGCTCCAGCGTTCTCGAGTACTTTCCAAATCTCTCCACGATGTACGCCGACTGCTGAGGTACAAAGACGACCACCGTATTTGACCGTCCTTGAGAACGACTCTGAAAGAGAGGCGACAATGTTGTATTGCTGGAATATAACCTACACGCCGCATCTCGTGTGATCCTGCTTGTCACGGCCTTTGAGCGCACAACAGGCGAGAGCGACATGAGCGAAGCGGTGCGTAAAGAACGTATCATTAGAGATGCTTTTCAACAGAGCAAGAGTCAAAGGGACAAAGGAAACCTCCAAGAGGACGAAGCGTAAGTAGCCCAGGCGCTCGTTTCTCGTCGTTTTCACCGTAATTCTTTCTTGACTTGCGCCTCGGCCGTTGATCCCCACACCAGTTCTATTCTACAAAAGTACGTCATCTACACTGACAAATCCTAGGTAGGTGAGTGCACGGGTGATGGGTTCTCCTGATATCAAGGCGGTCGTTTTCGACATCGGGGGCGTCTGTGTGGGAAGTCCTCTGCATGCCATAAATATATACGAGCGCCGGCTCAAAGTACCTCACAACTTTCTCAATTTCATGATTGCAAAGTGGAAGAGTCCGTCGCCCTTGAATCGTCTCGAGGTGGGGGATATCCCCGAGGTCGGGCCCGCATTCTTCAGGCTCTTCGGAGACCATCTGAGTGATCCGGAAGGGTACGATGCGTTCTTTGAATCCTCATTCTGCCCGAGTGGAGCGGTCAAGGGTCAGGCGCCCAAAGTCAATGGCGCAGAACTCTGGAACCTCATGATGGAAGCATGCACCATACCAAACGTCGAGTTGCTGCATGTGATTAGAGCCCTGAAGGCTTCTGGCAAGTACAAGGTCTGGGCCCTGACGAATAACTTTCCGGCTACGTTGCCCACAGATAAACTCGTCCATCCACTCTTCCACCGCGTCATTGGCAGCGTCGATTTGAAGATGCGCAAGCCCGATCCCCGCATCTACGAGTATCTCGTCAAGGAACTGGACCTACCTCCCAATCAGATTGTAGGATCGCCCTCGACGAGGTTGTTTTTTCTGAAGCTGACAAAAAGTACAGGTCTTTCTGGACGACATTGGCGCAAACCTTAGAGCCGCTTCCAAGCTTGGTATCAATACCATACAGGTCGACTTTAGGACAACACCAAAGGCAATCAAACAGCTCAACACGTTGCTGGAAACAGGCGGCCTCAAGGCTCAATTGTAGAATATCTATCTATATATCTAAGTCTAATCATCCCCTTAGCTTGTATCTAAGCTCGGCCTCGTCCTCGTCCTCCTTGGCCACCTCCTCGGCCTCCACCGCCCCCTCCGCGACCTCCACCGCCGGATTGCTGCGGCCTACCACCTCCTCGAGGCGGTCCGGTGCTAGTCTCGTTCGCCTTCAAGACCAAGCCGGGGACACCCTTCAATCCCATCTTGCCTACAGTCTTCTTTTGTAAGGCTGGAATCTCGGGACTCTGCAGACCCTCCAAGGCGAACTGATTGGCTTCCTGAACTAATCTCTGTGCATCCCACCTCATCGCTCGCAAGTGGTTCTTGTAGTATCCCATCCATGCCTGATATGGTCTCTCATAGTCACCAATCTTCAAAGCAATGTCATCGATGGTCGGCCTGATAGAGGTGTAATCGACGGACATTGGCTGAAACTTGATGTCTCTGAGAGTGAATTTTGGAAAGAATGATTCAGCGGTGGAAGTGATAAAGATACCTCTGCCTTCCTTGCCGGCACGGGCAGTACGTCCCAATCGGTGGATATACGATTCCCGATCCGCTGGGATGCCAGCCTGGAAAACGTGCGATACATCGGGGAAGTCCATACCACGAGCAATAACGTCAGTGGCGACAAGGATAGCAGAAGATGCATTCTTGAAGTCTGCCGTCAATTTTGTTCGTTTGGATTGCGAGACTCGACTGTGCAGAACCGAGCAAGGAGGAAGAGTATTCTTGAAGCTGCCGATAATGCTTTCGTACCAATCGGCTACTGCGGCGGTCGGCGCAAACACGATTGCCTTGAAAGTGCTCTTGCCACTGGCCTCGCACTCTTGATGCAAAGCTTGTATCAGTGCAGGAGCCACATCGGTAAATTGAGGGACCTCGATCAACATTTGAGGCACTCTTTCGTGAGTGTTGACTTCTCCTTCTGGAATAGTACTGATGAACTTGTATTCTTTTGATAAAATCAAGTGAGCGACCTTCTGAACATGCTCCGCAATCGTGGCAGAAAACAACATTCCCTGTCGTTGTGATCTTTCCTTATCCGGTAGTGCTCTGACGATTTGCTGCAATGAAGGCATAAAACCCATATCAAGAAGTCTGTCTGCCTCATCGAGCACTAAAGTGTTCAATCCGGAGAATCTCTCAACGATACTTTCCTCAGACAGATGATCTATGAGCCTACCAGGGGTCGCGATGAGAATATCACAGCCTGAAAAAATTGCCTTTTGCTCACGATCCTTGTTGGTGCCACCAATGGCGACACAAATTTTGTATCTTGGCAAATTCTGCAAGAGACCTTCAGCTTCTTTAGCAATCTGCTGTGCCAATTCACGGGTTGGGGTGATAACAAGGAGAGAGATGCCTCTCGTCCGTTTATTGATCATGGTCTGAATGGCGGGAATGAGGAAGGCAAGGGTCTTGCCAGTTCCCGTCTTCGCCTGAACGAGACAGTCCAACCTCTTGCTGAGAAGATCCTCAAGAGAAGCGGCCTGAACAGGCATCATTTCATCAAACTTCAGATCCTCCGTAATTGTCTTCAAGATGATCGGATCTACAAGACCCTGGAGGTCGCGAAATCTTCTTGTAGAGATGCTGGCAGAAGACAGGTCTCTGGCAGCCGCTACGGCGCTTGTGACACTATTCGGCGCATGATTTGTTGTCCTTGCAGCAGCGGTAGGGCGTGTCGGAGCTTGTGTCGCTCCATTTGTCGTATTGCCGTTCGAGGGATTTTTCTTTGTTGAGTATGGTCGAGTTCTAGCGGCTCTGTTTTTGCCTTCTGCTTTCATGATTTCGCTCATCGAGATCCTAGTAATCGAGAAGACTCTTTTCATGCAACGGTCGAAGCTGGAGCGGGAATAGAAGTGGCAAGACGGTGCGATCAGGCACGAAATAAAGTTATCGGCTGACAAAATGATATGAAGGCAAAATTAAATGCTAGGTTGGTGGAACACCTGGCTGTAACAGGGCTTGCTTACGTTGGATCAATTGGACTCTTTGATTTAGGTTGTTATTGAGCTATCTCCCGACAGTTTGAGGCTCTGTCGTCACCGGTCGGTCCTGCTTGACTTGGTTTTAAGTCAAAACTGGGGCTCGATCAAGGCCTCTCGATTTCTTTTCTTGCATTGGCTGAAGCATGCTCCTGGCCAACGCTCGTACTATGACGGCACTATCAGTGCTGCTCAATTTCGTCAGTATCGCTCCGAGACCATAATGCGAGAATAGCTCGCTCCTGTTGTGATAGCTTTCTAGTATGCTTTGCAAGACCTTTAATATATTGGCTCTTACAGTCGGTTTTGGATGGTTCAGTCTGTCGATCAATCTGACCATGAACTCGGAGATGCTGATCGCTCGCGCGAGCTTGCGACTCGCCTTGAGTAGTCTTTGTAATTGGTCGAGCATACTCTCGAAAGGAGTGGCCCGTGCAGACGCGAACGCTGCCGTGATCGCTTGTATAGATGATACTTCCACCAGGGTACGCTCCACCCTGGCAGGTTCTTCAAAATACCAGATGACAATCGCTTCGAAAGCATTGACCTGCCAGAAAGGATCTGCCAATATCTTCAAGTAAAATTCTAAACCTTTTTGTGCCCACAGGAGCCGTCGACATTCCTTGTTATGAGCCATATTGCACAGCATTGGCAATGCCATATCTTTCAACGGTCTATCATTGGTCACCACATTCTTCAGGATCGGTATCAGGCCGACCGAGGCCGCCTCATTCAGTCTTATCTTGTCCATTCGACACAAATTGAATAGGGTAGTGAGAACATGATTTGATACGTCCTGGTAAATGGCAGAGCCTCTACTGCTTTCCAGAAGTCTCACCAACCTTTCGATAGCGTTCGCCTTAGCCAAGGCACCAAGCGTACTAGGCACAGAGCTTATGCTTTTGATGAACTTTAGTGCCGAGATCAAGGGCTCCTCATCCATTAGATGTAGATCCATTAGAAGAACTGAATCATTTAGCCAGGCTGTCAATGATCGATTGTACGGTGGACTTACGCTTTAAAACATTTACCGTCGCGACTAATTGTTTGACGTACTCGTCAGCCTGCGCGAAGGACAGCATGATTCGAAGTATAAGATTGATCACCTCCTTGTCTTGTAGCTCTCTTTCACCGGTGAACAGAACATGCAGGGTCAGCGATAAGGGGCCGAAGACACCCGTTCTCGCCATGATCCGGAAAAGATCATTCTTCGGAGTGTATTTACCCTGGAGAGAGAAAATCCTGAGGATGCCTTCGATTCCTGTCATTACGAGCGTCCTGGAATCGTAATAATCTTCTTCGAGGAATTCTGTCAATATTGCCAGACCACGACAGCTGATGAAGATCTGAGCATTCAGATCCGAAGAGGCAAACATCTGTCGGACAAAGATGGCTGCTTGATTTCTTATGTCATGACTGTAGCGCTTATTCGCGAATTTGGTTACGCAGGAGATGCCGCCAACAAAAGCACTATGAATGTTAACACGAGACTATCCCTGAGCTGGCTTGACGGGTGGACTTACATATTCTCCTGTACTTCTTCATCACTGTGAGCCAGAAGATTAATCAACTCCAATATCGAGAGAGTCAGGTCGTCCTCACTACTATACTCCAATGTTTCCAAAAGAGGGAGAAGTCCGTGAGATGAGATTATTGTGGTCTTCAGTGTCGGATGATCTTGCAAGAGTACTTGGATATCTCTTGTGCACTCTGCAAGTTCTATCTCCTGCATCGCACTCGACTGAAAGGCCTTCATCAATTGTTCCATCTGATTGATGGCCCGGGCCTTTTGCTCTCTCAGCACGTTGGCAGTGAGATTTTCCTTTTCGAATTCCTCGATCTCTGAAAACGGATCGTCTCCAATATCATCGTCCTGAAGCCAAGACCGCTTCGTGAAATCGCCGCTGTCACTTTTTAGCGACAGCGTTGGTGTACTAGGCAAGAGCTCTCCTACAATATCGCTATAGTCCTCGACTCCATCTGCATATTGCTGTAATGCGATAGCTGCCGATCGCACAGACTCGCCGGATCCAGCTGGAAGACTTGACCTGACAGTGCGTTGTAGTCTCTTGGGTGTGAGATTATCAGTAAGTGACGACGGTTTTCTCAGGACATTTGACAGACTAGACGTGGTTCTCGAGGTTGGCGTCCCTGGAATTGAGGAAGGACCGATATTTCTAACCACCTGTGAGGACGATGGCCGGATAGTGAGTTCCTCTAGAAATGGTTTCCGTTCTGGGGATCTTCGGGCGATCAGAGGGGCAGCGCTCTCAGACTTGTGTATGACCGGTCGATTCGGAGGTATGATAGGCATACTCTGTCTGGTGACAAGCTTAGGCACGGCTGTCCTGCTGTGGCTCAAACCAGGTTTCGAACCACTCTCCACAAAATCGTCATCCCAATTTGCACTAGATATGTTTTTGTTTCTGACTCTGTTACCTGAAGCAGCAGAGCGTAACTTGAGAGGGGATTTATGCAAGCCCAGACTAGTGCCAAATTCTATGTCCTTCGTCCAATCCTCCTCTTCTTCTTGGTTGTTCATGTGCTTATCGATCGCAGTGCCATTTCGCTTCGATGGTGAGTGATGCCTCGCACTGGGGCGTTTCTCAGAAGGACCCGGACGACTCGATGCTCGTAAAGTTAGATCTGGCCCGTTGACCTTTTGATTGTATTCCCGGACACTGGTCACTGCGTCATCATAGTCGAGGTGACTAGAAGATTCCGAAATAGCTCTCTTCGCTGATCCTTGTCTGACGTGGTTAGATATCCAATTATGCTTTCTGAGTTTCTTCGCGGATGTCCTCAGATTGGGATCCTTTTGGAAGCATCTCATCAGAAAATCCTTTGCACCCTGAAGCGTAAGACCTACTGCCCTCAAAGCGTGGTACATAAACTCACATGAGAAGCACATTCCGGGAAGGGCGGATGCTCATCGTCGACGATATGAAACATTGCCGCCATCTGATCGAGTTCGCTATATGGAGGTCTGCCTTGCAGAAGTTCAATAATGACACAGCCTAAACTCCATATATCAGATGCCGATGTTGCACCTGTCAGCTCGATAATCTCCGGTGCCACTGGGCACTGTCAGCCAACGCAGATATATTTTCCGGGTGTCGTACTCCAATATGGGCTTCCAACTACGGTTTGATCACTGAGAGCATTCGTTGCAACACCAAAGTCAGCGAGTTTGACGGTGCCATCTTTCGTCGTCAAGATATTTGCACCTTTGATATCCCTATGTATGACACCTTGATCATGCAGGTAGATTAGGCCTAGCAGCACCTGATCTGTAGAGACCGCCACTAAATGTTCAGGGAACACCCCGAAGGACTTGCATATGCTAGCCAGCGAACCGTTCTCGCAATACTCGAGGATTATATAGAGACTATCAACGCTTTTATAGAAGCTGTGATACTTCACTATGTTCGGATGCTCCAATTGTCAGATCAGACGAGAGACATAGACGTGGTATGTGCTCACATTCAGGTTCTTGAGTAATTCGATCTCGGTCTAGAGGAATACCTTAGTTCGTGCAATGAACATCCGTAAGATGCCTCACCATGATATCTTGCGCATCTGAGTCAAGCAGCTTCTTGAGTTTAATCTGTTTGACGGCTACAGTCTCTCCAGAGAATGTATTCAGACCACGGAAAACAGAGCCAAAGGCGCCGCGGCCCAAGCTGTCACCTAAGCTCTTCCTGATGTTAGATGCATCCTACGTATCATGGGGCTGGTACGTATTGCTCATGATCTGTGATCTGAATCGTCCTAGATACTGCCATTTCCGTTCACCGCTATCTTGAATCAGGGAATGCAACCGAGTCAAGTTTCATTCCATGGGCCTGCACAAAGCTCTACACCTGTATCTTGTGTGGAACAAGTGCAAGACCTTCCAGTGTCCCTATAGAGTACAATCCAGTCTCGGATATAATGCTTCACACAGCCCGTATAGGCTGCCGCTTCTGAAAGCCGTCTAGTGATCCGTAGTTGGCTCCGTAGCTGTATATGGAATCGCTGACTCCAATGAAATGATGTTCTCGCTCGTCCACCGGCTCCACCTAAGGATTAGTGGTTGCTGAACTTTGCAGAAAGAAAACACTACCGTGCACTGCCATGGGTCGTCGTATTCAGTTTCTGCTTGCCTCTGAGGATATTATTGAGTTCGTCACGGTCCAACCTGCTCGAAACAGACCGGCTGTCACTCATATGATCTCTTGAAAGAAACAATCAGGCTTTATAGTAAACAAAATTGAATCTACAATTCATCGATATAAGGTCGATGCGGCTTCAGAAAGCTTCATCTCTGTCTTCAAAAGATGGCTCAAGTATACTGCCAGAAGGCATCTCAAATTGAACAAGCTTGCGACAACTGTTGAGAGAAAAGGCTAATTCGTCATACATACAAGACTTTCGAGACTGAAAGGAGCGTCAGATTCTCGCGTTCTCCATCTACTCTACCTGTATGTCACTCTGGATCCGCTCAAGATCCGCTCAATATGTGAAAACGTCAAGCACTAGTCATCACTGACTACAGGTTCATTCTTGGACAACGCGGAGAGTATATCGTTTACTTGTTGAAGGAGCACTATCAATATGATTGATATACCTAACCACACGCGGTGCTTTATATCTGCTCAGGCTCAGGGACGTAGCAATCTGTGCTGAATCTACGGTATGCTATGAGGCGGGCCCGAGGCTACGCAGGGCTGCGAGCCTTCCATTCGCGCTTCTGTCTTGACGAACCATTAGTATCTCAATGGTCATGCTATCTTGCAAGCAATTCTTACCAGAACCGACCAGACCGACGTGATCGTGAATTCGTAAAATGTGGCATTCTGTACGTACTTGTAGTTGATTGTGATCGGCAGATGATCCATGGCCTTTGGTGGAGTATAGCGAGATTGACAATCGTCTCCGAATTCTGGGGTGTGACAGACTCTCAGATGTCTCAGCTTGTCGGCCGTCAATGGTAGAATGATCTCGCCGAAATCGAAGGGGTACGTCTGTCGTGTGCCAATCCGGGGTTGGAAGCGTCTTTCCAGAGTACAGCTCCAGTGCGAGAACTGCGATGAAATCTTATCGAGTCTCTCCGCTGACTTGACGGGGAGTACACCTTGGGATGGCAAAGTTGGATCCCAATCCTTAACAGCAGGTCGGAAGAGTCCATGACATGCCGTGAAGAGGACGGTCAGAAAGACTAGCGAAAGCATTGATCTTCTTGCTATAGTGGAAAAGAAATTGCAAGAGTGTGTCTTTTACTTGGCCGAAGTTGTTTCCAAGTAAGTGATGATCTTATATGGACAGGCGGCTCTCCTTTAACCACAAGCGCAATTGCGGTCCGGCTTACTTTCCAGGAACCCACTCACCCATTCGTGCGTGTTGTTCCGGGATCTGAAAACAATCAGAGTAAAGACAAATCTCAAGGCGCACTTTGAATGTTCACCAGAAATGATTGTCATGATGATTGTCCTAGCCAATACATTCAGCACGCTACAGGCAGTTAAAAGCTCGGGTCTGGCTCTGATATTGGGTCGGTGAACGACATGTGCTATACATGAAGATATGTATACAATCTAGGAAAGCAACTGTCACATCCGGGGTATAAGCATATTGACCCTGTATACCGCCTGAGCAAGGCAGGGGCGAAATCTGACGAAGGCGTGCGGGAGGGCGGATATCTATGTACCGGACAATTGCTCAGGAGGTAGCGCAGAACTGCAGCAGATCATGCGTCCCTCACGAGCAGACTATGGCCAACCTAATCAGATGGTGGACGCGTCGCGAGCGCGTGAACTGCTTTTCCCAAATTGCTGATCGTGTTTCTCCTGGCGTGCATTCCTCGGCCGGCCAGGCGGCTGATCACGAATCAGCGCGCGCGTCGCGAAATGCATTTCCCTCTTCCTCGCCCAAATCTTTCGACACCGATTCCCACCGCTTCCCTAGCCAGACAACGCCTACCAATTCACACCCTTCACACTCAGGGATGTTTGTACTGTGAGACATGAGCACAGATCCCGGCACGCCTGCATCTGACCCTCTCTAGCAAGCGTGATGGCCGGAAAGAGCGGGTCCAGTTTGATAAAATCACCTCCAGGGTTGCTCGTCTGTGCTACAATCTCGATGCAGAGCATGTCTTCGCCGAGGCAATCACCCAGAAGGTACTTTTCTCCTTCCGGCTCGCGGATCGATTGACGCGTCTCGTGCGGTGCTGAACATTATTAGGTCATCGCGGGCGTGTACAAGGGCGTGACCACCATTGAGTTGGACAACTTGGCCGCCGAGACGGCTGCATATATGACCACTCAGCATCCGGACTATGCAATCCTGGCAGCCAGGATCGCCGTGTCCAACCTTCACAAGCAGACGAAAAAATCTTTCTCCGCTGTATGTAAGGACTTGTACGAGTACATTAATCCTAAGAATGGCAAACACTCTCCCATGATTGCAGATAACATATATGCAATCATCGAGAAGCATCGAGAGGAGCTTGACAGTGCAATGATCTACGATCGTGATTTCGGGTACCAGTACTTCGGCTTCAAGACTTTGGAGCGATCCTATCTACTACGCATCAACGGTCAAGTAGCCGAGAGGCCGCAGCACATGATCATGCGTGTCGCTGTCGGTATCCACGGCGAGGATATAGAGAAGGCCATCGAGACGTATAACTTGATGTCCACCAAGCATTTCACACACGCCTCTCCTACACTCTTTAACGCGGGAACACCCAATCCGCAATTATCTTCGTGTTTCCTCGTCACGATGAAGGATGACTCAATTGACGGCATCTACGACACTTTAAAGACTTGCGCACAGATCTCCAAGACCGCTGGAGGTATAGGTCTGAATGTTCATTGCATTCGGGCCACCGGATCCTACATTGCTGGTACCAATGGTACCTCCAACGGAATCATTCCTATGCTCCGTGTCTTCAACAACACCGCACGATATGTCGACCAGGGCGGCAACAAGCGCCCCGGTGCCTTCGCCATCTATATCGAGCCTTGGCACGCCGACATCTTTGGATTCCTCGATCTTCGTAAGAATCACGGGAAAGAGGAGGTCAGAGCTAGGGATCTCTTCTACGCTCTCTGGATCCCAGACCTGTTCATGAAGAGGGTAGAAGAGAACGGCGAGTGGAGTCTCATGTGTCCGAATGAGTGCCCAGGACTTCACGAAGTTTACGGAGATGAGTTCGAGGCCCTGTATCACAAGTATGAGAAGGCCGGCAAGGTCATGAAGACCATCAAAGCACAGAAGCTTTGGTACGCTATCCTCGAGGCACAGACCGAGACCGGCAATCCGTTCATGCTTTATAAGGACGCCTGCAACAGGAAATCGAATCAGAAGAATTTGGGAACCATCAAGTGCTCCAACTTGTGTACAGAGATTGTGGAATACTCCGCGCCTGATGAGGTCGCAGTCTGCAACTTGGCCTCCATTGCCCTACCTACCTACATCGACATGAAGGCAGATGAGCCCACATACGATTTCAAGAAGCTACACAAGGTGACTAAGGTGGTGGCTCGCAACCTCAATAAGATAATAGACGTCAACTACTATCCTGTGAAAGAAGCAGAGAATTCAAACATGCGTCACAGACCTATCGGTCTTGGAGTCCAGGGGTTGGCTGATGCTTTCCTTGCTCTTCGACTGCCTTTTGACTCGCCAGAGGCCAAGCAGTTGAACATTCAGATATTCGAGACTATCTACCATGCCGCTCTCGAGGCGTCCTGTGAGTTGGCCCAAGAAGAAGGCCCCTACTCCACGTTCCAGGGCTCTCCCGCATCCCAGGGACAATTGCAATATGATTTGTGGGGAGTCACACCTTCCAAGCTTTGGGACTGGGAGACCCTGAAGGCGGATATCAAACAACATGGACTTCGAAACTCTTTGCTCTGCGCACCTATGCCTACGGCATCCACCTCGCAGATCATGGGTTTCAACGAATGTTTCGAGCCTTACACGTCCAACATATATTCACGTCGTGTCCTTGCCGGTGAATTCCAGGTAGTCAACCCATGGTTGTTGAAAGACCTCGTCGAGATGGGTCTGTGGTCAGAGAACATGAAGAACAGGATCATTGCAGATGGCGGATCGATTCAGAACATCCCCAACATTCCTGCCGACACCAAGGCCTTGTACAAGACTGTCTGGGAGCTGTCCCAGAAGGTCGTCATCGACATGGCGGCGGATCGTGGCGCGTTCATTGATCAGTCGCAGTCTCTCAACTTGCATCTGAAGGCGCCAACCTTTGGAAAGATCACATCCATGCACTTCTATGGGTGGAAGAAGGGTTTGAAGACTGGTATGTACTACCTTCGAACCATGGCTGCGGCTGCACCGATTCAGTTCACGGTCGACAAGGACGCCCTCGAAGTCGCCGATACTGCCGTTGCCAAGAGGCGGGTCACGAAGAAGTACGCTCCACAACAGTCTACTCTGACCAGATCGGATTCGCCAGACATGCCATCAAAGAAGGAGTCGGAGATAGTTGACTCGAGTGACGAGGATGCCGTACCGACCACTTCGACCCAAGTCACCCCGCAAAAGTTGGCCTCTGGTTTGCCAAACGGCACACCGGCGGACCACGATGCAAAGAAAGCTGGCATGACGGAGGAAGAGCAAAACATTTATGATGAGAAAGTCCTGGCCTGCAGTATTGATAATCCGGGCGCATGTGAGATGTGCTCTGGCTAGAGTTTATTTCTGTCGTGAGAATATTGAGAGATTATGAATTGGCACAATTTTTGTTATTATATGTTGGATAGGTAGTGTAGCTATGGTTTCATTTCTGATTCTGCGTGCCTCTTGTACTCCAGTCGTGTAGGTATTGTGCAATTGGAAAAAAAAAACTGAATTGTGGATGTTTGAAACGAAGAAGAAGGAAATTCGATTGATTATGCAAAGATACGCTCGTACTGCCGCTCCAATAGATATAAGATATTCAGTCCTGGAAAGTGACGACCTATTACGCCATACTTTGAGCGACGAGTGCTTTCTGTTCAAACAACGCTTTCAAGCCACCGACTTTTCCACCTCCCTCGCCCGGCTTTACGGATCTCGTTTTGACGCTATACTCTTTCCCATGAATCATCAGCTTTGGAGGCGCCACGTTCTTATCTATGGGTGGTAAAAAGTTTTGTTTGAGACTACTGCTCGGTGTGAGTGGGCCTGAGATGGCCCGTCTCAAGGTCCCGGTCTGTCCCTGTGCGCTCCTCAACGTTTCTGGGTGTCGAGGGACGACCGGTGGGTGGGACGAGATGATGGGAGCAGATGAGGACCGTAACCCTGATACCTTTTCGGGCGACTTGGTCGTTTTGAGTGCATGTTCTAATGCCGACGTCGCAGCGGCGGCATCTTCATCACTCGGATCTTCGAAAATGACGAGCGGTTCGGACGCTCGTGCCTGCATTGACGTGATGCTCGTTTGAGAATTGAGTGATCTTCTTGGTGGAGGATTAGGAGCAGACGTGATTGACGTTCGCGTGACTTTCGTCGGTGATTGTGATCGAGAGAGAGATCTCGAGGGAGGTACGACAGGTGGACTCAGTCGTCTCTTTTCACCACCACCACCACTCACTCGAGCCGCCATCTCGTCGTCGCCGTCGTCGTTATCCGACGACTTTTCAGGTCGTGATCTTTGCTTCTTTTTCTGCTTCTGCATCTTTGACTGTTTGTCATCCTGTATCAACGTCTCGTCGTATCTCAGCGCTTCTTCGGGAACACGTATCTTTTCCATCGCACCTCCCAAGACTTGTTGTAATCGAGCGAGGTCCCTAACATGTCGCACTTTTCTCGCGAATTTTGGCGAGACGACATTTTCCAACAACTGCATACACACACGAATCCATGATTTTTCATGCACCAAGTACAGTTTCTGTAAACCTTTCTTATACCTCTTGTCCAATTTGGTAAAGTTTTGCAATAGCCACGGCCAAGTAGGGCGATGTTTCCCAGCACAGAATATCAGTAATTGATAGTCGAGGATCTCGCCACTCTTCTTCGTCGCGGCTTCGGTATCGATGATGTGAAGAATCTCCGGCAAGAGCTTGTCAAAGTCGCATTCTTGTGTTGGAAGGGACAGAACGAACAGCGGAGCACGAGAATCTGGGCCCGTAACTTTATAGCAGAGCTCACGAGCTGTCATGTCCATCTTCCCTTGCACGATTCTCGCGCGATGCGGCTCTACAAAACCAGACCTGAGGAAGGAAGGAAATGGGGGAGCAAGTGATTTAATTGACTCAATCGGTTTGCTTTGATGTTTTGCCCCAAACTTCGGAAGCGGATTAGCAACGAATGATATCGTATTCCCGTAAAGCAAACGCGACAATTGTTCAGAAGATATTAAACATCATTATTTCTCTAGTGCACGGCCATAGCTAATTTTCGTGTCTTTGAGACAATCTCTCACTTCTTTATATCGCTCTTCTCATAAAGTACATCGGTCCTGATCACATATTTGGCTCCCTTCGTCACCCCAGATCCTTCGTGGAGCAATGCTCCGACAGACTCACCGTGTGGGAAGACCAAGACGGATCCTACTCGTGGCTCCACGCGAACGCCCTTCAGACGCTCAGGCTGTGTGTCGGGGATAAAGAATGTCGTGTAGCCTTCCGTGAAATCATCATTGAGGTAGACCAAGAAGGTCAGGCGGGAGAGTTGGGCTCCCTCTCGCGTATCATCGTACATGTACTGCGACCCCTCTGATTTCGTCAAGTCTAGTCCAGAACGCGGCCAGGAACCATCTATGTGGGGTCTGTATACTGCCCCGGGAACGTATCGATACACTCGGAATCGTGCATTGATGCCTTTGACAGCACAGCCTTCAATGGACTGTGGCAGGAATGGCAGAGCTCTTTTATAAATCTGATCAAGAGTGTGTTGATCTGCAAAGTAGTAGAAATTGTGAGCCAAGATGGACGCTTGCTGGGTCGCTGAGCCAGCGACCGCGCAGTCAGGAGAGAACGAAACTGCCTCACCTTGGCAGATGATGGACTTGCACTCCTCGACAGAGAGCAAATCTTCAATCACGAATGCACCAGGAACCTCCGGTATATCGTGTCTGCGTTTCGACGCGGGAGCCGAGTCTGTCAGGATAGGTTTCAGAGTGGTGTAGATCGTTGCATCATATTGATTTGGCGGTTTGCGCTCTGCAGCGAGAGTTACTTCCACAATCTTTGCATTCTCGCGGTATTCATCTAGTGATTTGTCTTCGAATATCGATCTATCCAGCACGTTCTTGTAGATCTCGATACCGGAAGGCTCTTTAAAAGAGATCGTTGGAGAGAACGTGATGACACCAGACTCGTCCCCGTCCTGAAGTCCGTCGCTGGAATGCCCGATACTCGCCTGGACTGTGTTTCCTACCGGACTTCCTCTAGAGGTGTCTAGCAGCGATTTAGGAGAAGCAGCAGTGGCTCGCAGAATAGCATCTAATGTTCTAAAGACCTCGGCAGAAATACTGACATCCAGTCCTGAAGCCGCCGCAGCATCGACCTCCCTGACCCATCTTTGCAACGTCCCTAACTTGACTTCTTCGTGGCGTATCCTGAACTCTGCTAGCAAGACCCTGGCATCAAGCCACCTCGCGTCACACAAAGCATCGGAAATTCTGTTGGTCAGGGATCCACCTGTATTTGTAGCAGTAGCACGCAGGAAGTCGTGGATTGCAGACTTCAAAGGCTTCACACGTTTGCTCTTGAGTAGCGTAGGATGTTGGGAAAGCGCCTCGAGTGTCTCGACCGCCAAGAATAATTCCTCGTCGTCGATGTCATCAGCAAAAGCGGCCTCGCTGGGGCGCTTCGAGGGTACTTGTGCGGTCTTCTGGAGACCTTTCCTGGCTTTCGACTTGGACACCATAACTTGTGTGGGCCAAGAGGATGCGATATCTGGGAAGACAAGAAAACGATTGAGGTGAAGGCACAAGTCTGGAGAAAATCAGCGCCACATCCGCCCGTTTGAACCCACAAATCTCAGCACAACTTGCAACTTCACCAAGTCTCTGAGGAATTGGGAATCTGCCGGGCGGGTATCAAACGAGCATATTCTGTGGCATAATAGCATCAATTCTACTAAAGTAGGTTGTGTAGTCCTGACGTCGTCGAGCGACGGATGCCACTTCAGCGGCTCTCACTTTTCGGCCCACTTAATGCCCGTTCACTAGAACCGTTCGTCCTGACCATACAGTCGTTCTCGAAGAACGATCTGCTTCAGTTCAAGACTTTGATCAAGGTCTACAGAGACAATGCAATCTCTTCGGGCGGCAGACCCTCAGATTTCGTTCGGCTGCGTCTTCCGTGGGACTCGCCGACCTCTGACCCCATCGGGACGGATGATGCTCACAAGGAGGGACTCTCAGACGTGCACCCTCCTCCAGTGACGAAGGCGGGGGTCCTGGAAGTCGTAGACGCTCCAGAAGTCAATAAACGACCGGTGACATCGCGTATCGTACACGTGGTACCTTGTACATCAGGTGACCCACGAAGGTTGGTCGAGTCGATGGGATATAACCTGGCGTATTCATACTTTGAGCAAGGTTACGAGTTGAAAATTGGCTCGATCGTCGTCCGCGTCCACCAAATCTTTAAGGCCGAAGGCACGTCGGCGGATGATGAAGCTTTACAGGGCGTTTCTATAGGAGATGGCACGACCTGGATCGTCCAGGCAGACGTGGACGTTCGTCCCGGTCAAGCGGATGAGTTGAAGAGAGGCATGGATGATTTATTACGTTTCAAACGGGACGTACAAGGATACATTGATCTTTCTGTCCTGGTGGACGAATTACGTTGATGTCCAATGTTGTCTAGCACAAACATCTCGGCCTACACAGTCTCGGATTCGAGAGTGGAGCTGCAGCGGCTCTGCCTCCTTAGAGAAGCTTCGAAAATCTGGTTTCAGAAGGCCCATTATAACTTCGGGCTGAAGTGGTCAAATACAAAATGTGGGCCTCGGTCGCATTAATCGGAATTCGAAAAAGTCCATGACACCACTTCCCAGTCATACACTACGGTAAACGAGAAATTAAGATCTTGTCCTCTCAAGTATCCGGCGCACAAAGTTGCATCCAGAAAATGGTGGCTGACGGCGGCCTTAATGATAATGTCTTAAAAAGACATTTCAAGAGGATAGTGATTCAGACTTTCGGAAATTATCCGATCTCGGCGCACCGGATGGCATCTGCATCCGCGCCTGCAACTGCAACATACAGAAAAAGATTATTGATTGAATTTCATCATACGCCGCTACTAGGTAAGAAATAATGCAACGTCATGATATTTTCGCCGTTACATCCCGCCATTACATATGCCAGGTTTAATCGCTAATGCCGTGATGAGAGCTGCCCAATTTCTTGGACACCGAGAAGGAGAGTAGCTAGTTGGGAGAAGGAGAGGGAGAGGGAGAGAGAATGCTTGACCCTTGCGGAAATACATTCCTGCTGGATACAGGTGGACTTTGATCCCTGTACTCCGAGGAGACTCTACTGCTGAGACCACACAACATAAGTTGCACCATGAATTTTCCAATGATAGCTGGCCACGGCCGCGATTCTGTTAGCGATGTTCTGTACTTCGAATCTACAGGATTCGAATGCTCCCCATTGCGGAGTAGGGGTCACCTTCTGTCCATTATAAGTGGATGCCGTCAATTCGCCATACACGAGAACGTCCAGCAGTGCAAGAAGTCTCGCTTGCATCATCTGGAAGATTGCAGATTTTGGCGACATGTGTGTCCCCATCCACGAGGTGGCAAACTTGGTGCTTGCGCTGTCAGGCAATAGTGACATGCCGTGCGTTGCTGTACCGAGCGAGCGAGATGCGAGGTGTAATGCGAAGCTCGGAATTGAAGCCCCCCAATTATCAAGGATAGAGCACGTCTCTGCAGAAAGCAGGGCCCAGATCTCAGACTTGAGCACGGCAAAGTCGTCGCTCTTCATCTCTTTGTCGAGTTGCTTCGCAAGCAGAACGACGAGATTCAAGAAGAGAAGCTCTTGGATGTCCTTGTGGAGCGTCGTGATTCGACACTGATCGAAGGTGAATGTTGCCGGCACCTGTATGCTGTTCGATGACTTGAAGAAGGACGTAAGGCCGTGAACGAATCTGGCCCTCAGATCGTTCACTGGCTCTCCAAGACCCGGCATCCCTTGCAGTGACTTGCACCATGCTGCGGACGGCTCAGTCGGGTAGACACCAGTATCGAATTTGCGCTTGAACCAATTCTTCTCAAATTCGACGGAAGTGTCCAGAAGATAGCCGCGGAGTGTCCTCAATTGATGATTTGCCACATCTAGTTTCATCATCTCGAGAACCTCAAACGTTGAGCGCAAGGATTCCGCGAAATGAACAGGCGTCGTAGCCTTGCCGATTCTTCGAACTGTACGATCGATCGCCTCGTCCCTCATTGGGGCACAATGACGTTTCAGGAGTGTGCTCATGTACTGGGCAAAGGCCATCGGGGAGAACAAACCGTGATTCAGGGTTTGCATGAAGAGTTCGTGATCGAAGGTAGCCTCAACCTGGGTCTTCTCCGAGGCCGGTACAAGAGACAGAAGTATGCACTTCATCTCTCTGAACATTACGGAAAGCCGTGTACTGGCCAACATCGTGCGGGGCATGTTCTGCACTTCTTCCAGCTCGCGAACAATGGATCGCCAGTACTTGATAGATTCGCGCCTCTTCTTGGCACCGCGCTCTCCATCCGTATTTGGCCTGAACTGTAGGTTGGGATCATGCACGATATCGTGCCGCAACTGCGCATTCTTGAAGATCTCGCTGAGCTCGAGCTCGCGCAAGGTCTGCTGGGTGACTGGAGGAAGAGGTATATGTTTCAGATCCTTCTCCCGATGCAAAAGAGCTTCGAAAGGACTTGTGAAATAAGAAACAGGTTCGTGCACCTTGTGCCTATGCTTGTTACTTCGATGACTGTCATACCATCTTGTGACTGGAGTTGCAGGTAACGATCTCGACCTACGCCGGCCATAGGGTAAGTTGGCCCTCGACGAGGCGACATCCGATTTGGATGCGCAACAGGACGTCTGCTGCTCGACTCTGGTAGGAATGCCTGATGAGGCACGATTAGTTGCGGTGCCGAAGGCGGATTCTGGTAGAGAGGGAGATTTGGCACGAATCCTCTCGATGCCAAGACCGCTAAGAACGTCCTCGGTTCCTGAACGGGCGCAATTGGAGACGGAGAATGCTGGCGTGAAGGGACAGGAGACGTCGATGAAAGCCGGCTTCTTCATGCTCTCCCGTCTCAGTCGCTTCAGGTCGGACTCGTCGTGAGATCTATCGAAATACTCAGAGGTTCGCTTTGAAGGAGATGGACAGGATCGGATGATCGCAGTCTCGTACGTGCTGTCGCTATTGAGCTGCGGGCTGGCAGTACCCTCTGCCCTGCTATGCTCCGTTAGCACTGACAGACGCGAGAGCGCCGCAGCGGTTGCATCGAAATCCTCTGTAGTCGTAGTCGTAGCCGTAGTCGCGCTAGAGTAGTCCGCTACAGGCAGTTCTTGAGTCGTGCTATTCGTCGACGACTGGGAGACGTCGTTGCCATTGAGCATAGAATCCCTGCGAGTCATCTATCGTCGCCTTCGGCGAGAGTGAGTGAAGCCCTGAAAGGCGCACCTGTGCAATTGC
Source organism: Taphrina betulina (assembly GCA_008802775.1). NCBI lineage: Eukaryota > Fungi > Ascomycota > Taphrinomycetes > Taphrinales > Taphrinaceae > Taphrina > Taphrina betulina. The sequence goes on along the minus strand of VWSI01000050.1, from coordinate 31,480 downwards.
GTCTGCGATGTGTTTTGGTGGAGAACGAGGCGTGATCGCGTAAGAGAAAGGAAGCCTGAAGGAGGACTGTGGGCTGTTTCCCAAGGCAGCAGCTAGCGCTAGGAAGCAGAGGGGTGGGTGAGGGAGGGAAAGGGACTAGAAAAGAGGACAGCGTGAGGGAGCAGAGGCGTGTTGTGTATAAGAGTTTCAATTTGAGTCCTGGTATAAGGCAGATCCAGGTCGTAATTTTGGTCCTCGCTAAAAGTAACTGATCATCAGCCACATCGTTGCCAAACTGATTCAGCCTCGTTTAAGAGGCTTTCTGCACCAAAGAACGCTCCACCGGTGCTGGTGTCGCCGAGGCACGGCACTACCTGACTGAGTGGATCAGCAAGGCAGATTCTTGGGCCCGTAGTGCTCGAACTGTGTTGCACCGCCTGGAGCCCTGTACGCGTCCTTGGGGGCGCCTCAAAAAGGTTCATTTCTGCGCTGGACACCAAGAGGAGGCTCGAGACCGAGACCGCAAGATGAGGCCGCCGATCTTCGAGTGTGTATTGACACTGACGTGCGCAGACGCACGGACGGAGACGCTTGAGCACCGAGAGCGAGCTGGCCGAGATTGGATCGAGTAGGCTCTCGGACGCACTTCTGCATTGTCTTGATAGTAACCGGGATATTAGCGGATTGATAGGATCACGGACGCAGCCGTCTCCTCTGAATAGAACTCGATTTATAAAGCTATGAAGCTGGCCTCCGGAGGAGTCTTGGCAATTACCACATTTCCGCTACCGAAGTCGCCGTGTCAACGGCGTCTCCTCGTCTGGTTAACTATAACGTAAGGACGCTTTAGGCTGTGATGCATTGGCCATAGGTGCTGTCGAACCATATCGTCTCTAAGACAGCTTCGGCCGGCCGAGTCGTGAGACGGGGGAACGGGAGGATACATGCGCGCATGCTATCGAAACAGTTCAAAATAGCAACTGAAACAGATTTTCTTTCGGCGGCACCGCCGCACCGGCCTGTCAGACATAGGTGGCACTTTCGAACAATTCGAACACGCATCCTCTGCGGTAGGCTGACAAAGCCCCGCGTCAATCTGGACCCATGGAGGATATACTCATGAAGGACAGATCTGTGCGCAGATTTACATGAGCCGGCAAGCATCGACAGTCTTGTGTCTCTCGTGCACGTAGGTCTGCCTTTGAGACAGGACAAAAGGAACACTGACGGGGTGGCTATGTACGAGAGTGATTGTTGTCTTGTGACAAGACTGTGTCAGATCGCCAATCCACGCATCTGGACGGATGGACCACGAAGAAGGCCTTGGCTGCGAGCCGCTCCTCGCCTGCAGCCCCACAATCGTCCGCAGCTCTTCCGGACGCGAGCGAAGATCCGTGTAACCTTAATGAGGCTGGGTCGGGGTGGCTTATCGAGAACTTCTACAATCGGGGCAGCCACCGAGCGGCACAGAATGGCAGAATTTGTAACAAAGGGACAAGACTTGTTGCGCACCTGATCTGGGCCTCGAGCTGCAGACGCGCTCCCTCGTATCGGGTCTATGCTGTCATACTCGTCGAGCCTCCGTACGTGCACTTCGTTCTGCTCGTGACAGCCATGCCTCCTCGTTGGCTGACCCCGCCCTTCTCTTCATCCAGCCAGACCCCAGCTGAGCTTCCTGTGCCTTATAACGCGGCATTCCTAGCGGAGCTGGCAGAGCTCATCTCGTCTGGCACGAGCCATTTGTCCCTGACTTGCATACTCCTATAATTCTCAAATGATCGACCAGGTATGCTGCCGATATGCATCGGATCGTGACGGTCAGGCGCATGCGCATCTGAGATTTGGCCGATGCGAGAATCTGAGAGTATGAAATGAACCACATGGGAACGAGTATTTGGAAAGTGACAGCTCGTTGCTATTACCGTGCGTGGGGTCCGTCACACGTTCTTGTCGTGTCGAGAGCAAGCTAGCGTGAACGCCACGGATAGGGAGAAATTTCTCCTGTATATGCTTGCCTTTAAGAGCCAATTAAGAGGGAGGACGGACACTCCCATTGCGATTTAATGCGCGGGGGTTGTCCTGATGGGGCAATTCTCATTACCGAGGCGAGGCAAGTGCCGCAAGCACATTCTCGGGGGGGCAGGACAGTCATTAATTGATATCCTGGCAGCACAGACCCACGAGTCCTGGTTGCCTCGGGCTTGAATCTTCGATCGTTGCAGACTGCAGGAGACGGGACCATTGAAATTTTGTATGTTTGTAGACTTCTAGTTTTGGGATCGTTTTTTCTCGAAATCCGATGGTATTTCCGTGGACTGTCAATTCGAAATTAGAAGTATGTGCCGTGCAGGGCACGGAGCTTGCTTCACTGGTACAGAATTTGCCTTCGGTGGCGACTGGATCGGTTCAACTCGACTGGTGGCTGTCATGGCCCCATCTGTCAACTGTGTATAGTTCCTTGGCAAATTTTGAAAAGGTGGATCACATCTACTACAGACGTCACACGCTTGAACACGAGGATGGGGGGAACAACACTCTGGACTTTGCCGTGAGGTCCAACAAACACTTGTCGGAAGCCCAGTATGAGGACAGTGGGGACCGGAGTTTACCGCCTCGGACGAGTCACATGAGTGCGGCCGAGTCTCGGGAGATTGGGAGTGTCGAAGCTGGCGTGTTGGTCGTTCTGGCGCATGGATTGTCTGGAGGTAGTCACGAGAATTACATTCGACGTACCATCACGCAGCTCTTTGATACGTTTCCAGAGGAGGACGAGCAAGTCACTGTCGTGGCCTTCAATGCACGGGGTTGCGCCAGGTCGAAAGTGACGTCTGAAAAGTACTGGTCTGCGTTGCAGACTGATGACCTCGCAGTAGCCCTCGACTATTTACATGGGAAGTATCCCAAGAAGAAGATTGTCGCCGTAGGGTACTCTCTCGGAGCCAATATTCTCGTCAATTACCTCGCGAGATTCGGATCTGATTCCAAAATCTCACTTTCGGTATCAGTATCGAATCCGTGGGATTTGTATGCTTCAAGCGTCAACCTCGAGTCGTATCCATTGGGACGTCTATACTCCAAAAAGATGACTCAGGGATTACAGCGCTTGTTTAATCGCAATGCCTCGATGTTGACACGGGGTCGCGACGATATCGATCGCACACACGTCATGGCTGCAAAATCCCTCAAAGAGTTCGACGGACGGTACACTGCAAAAGTATTTGGTTTCGAATCAGCTGACGAGTACTATATCGCTGCATCATCCTGCTCAAAGCTAAAACAAGTCAAGACTAACCTCGTCATCCTCAACGCCAAAGACGACCCGATGGCACTAAATGCTGTGCTGCCGTACGAGCAAGTCACGGCCAACAGATATCTCTGTATGGTATGTACAGCAAACGGAGGTCATATCGGATGGTACGGACCCAACGGTAAACGGTGGTACGCAGACGTCATTGTACAATTAGTGCAGCGAGCTCTCACCCAAGAAATTTAGCAATAGAAGAGCTAAGTAATAATTTTACTTGTGTGATTTACTATCCCCTTCGTGTTCTACAATAATGTAAGCACGAGACAATTTTTCTTGGGTTCATAAGGACAATACCTGATTTGATTCCAGTCGATCGCGTAGGTTGTTTTTCAGGAGACGCTTCATTGCCATTCACGGGCTCAATTCCATCCACGTATTCTTTCGGATGAGGTTGATCACCGTCTCCTTTAGGACCAGTGTGATGCGTTTCCTTCGGTTTCTGATTCGTCTTGGACCCCGTGTTGGCTTCCGTCTTCGGAACCTGAGACCCGTCGACGTGAATCGCACGTCTTGCTAACGTGGAACTCAATACCCTGGGTTGTCTCAAGACTGTACGTAACATGTGATTCTGCATTCGTGTCGGTTGTCGATTCCTGCACAACTGGTTACAAAGTTGCAACTAATATGGGGACGAGATCGTGACGTAATCGAGTCAAGGTCATATTCCAATATGAACGTGGAGCCGTGACGACAAAAGTAATAATAAAAAGACAAGCAAGCAAGTAAAGGCCCGAACCTGATCTGCAAGATAATATACAATGCATTAATTGCTACTAGAGGTGCTAGTGTAAAATATATAAATCGAACGCCAGTACTTTTTGTGGTGTTGAAATCGTGTGGAAGAAATCGTAAGAGGGTTCGTTATATTTGTATGCTCGTGTTGAATTCGAGCGTAAGACAGTTGGTGGAAACTTAAGCGCTGGCTCGAGCGGCCTTGGCAGCGGCAACCATGTTGGTCAGCTGCTGAGTGGTCTCGTCCCAGGTTCGGGTCTTCATTCCACAGTCTGGGTTCAACCAGAGAGCCTTGCTCTTGACGACGGCGTTCATGGCGGCAATTCGCTCATCAAACTCCTTCTGAGGTGGCACTCGAGGAGAGTGGATGTCGAAGAGACCAGGTCCAACGTTGACCTTGTAGTTCTTGGCCTTGAAGACCTCGAGGAGTTTGAGGTCAGACTTGGAAGCCTCACAAGAGAGAACATCGGTATCGAGAGCCTCGATAGCGTCAAAGATCTCGTTGAAGTCAGAGTAACAGAAGTGAGAGTGGATCTGGGTCTGATCCTCAACTCCTGCAGTGGCGATTCTGAAAGCCTCAACGGCCCATGAGAAGTACTCGGACCACTCAGACTTCTTGAGAGGACATCCCTCTCGGAGAGCAGGCTCGTCGACCTGGATGACACCGACACCGCCGTTCTGGAGGTCAACTACTTCATCCCGAAGTGCGAGAGCAAGCTGGTTCGCCTGAACCGACTCTGGAACATCATCTCTTCTGAACGACCATCGGAGAATTGTTACAGGTCCCGTCAACATACCCTTCATTGGCTTCTTGGTCAATGACTGTGCGTATACAGACTCCTTGACAGTCATGGCAGCAGGTCGTGAGATGTCTCCGACAATAAGAGGAGGTCGGACGTATCGTGATCCAAATGACTGAACCCAACCGTTGGAAGTGAAAGCGAATCCCTTCATTCGCTCACCGAAGTATTGTACCATGTCATTTCTCTCTGGCTCTCCGTGGACGAAGACGTCGAGACCGATGTCCTCCTGGAACTTGACGACGGACTGGATCTCCTTCTCAATAAACTTCTCGTACTCCTCTGGAGAGATTTCCTTCTTGGTGAACTTGTTTCGGGCAATTCGAATCTCCTTGGTCTGTGGGAAAGATCCAATTGTGGTGGTTGGGAAGTCCGGAAGCTTGAGGTGTTCTCGTTGGAGAGCATCACGCTTCTCGAAAGATGACTTTCTGGTGCCCAACTCCTTGGTAATGGTAGCTACACGCTCCTGAACCTTGGAGTCGTTGGTGACCTTGCTGTTCTTTCGTGCGTCCATAGACTTAGCGTTGGCCTCGAGCTCGGCCTTGACTGCATCTGGACCAGAAGTGACAGCTTTCGCAATGACAGCGACTTCGTGAGCCTTCTGCTTAGCGAAAGCGAAGAAGTCGTACAGTTCAGGGTCAATCTTCTTCTCGGACTCAAGGTTAACAGGAGTGTGTATAAGCGACGAAGAGGTGGCAACGATCACTCGGTCCTGACCGAGCTTCTGAACGGCAGACTGGACCTTGTCAATTGCGTTCTGGTAGTTGGCCTTCCAGATGTCTCGTCCGTTGACAATACCGGCGGAGAAGACTTGGTCATCTCCCAAGACGGCAAGGACGTCCTCGAGTTGACCTGCGGCAGATCGCTGCACAAGGTCGACGTGGACTCCGTGAACCTTGAGGCCCTTGAGGACCGAGGTGTTGGCGCCAAGCGAGTCGAAGTAAGTAGTGAGCATCAATTTCGGTCCGGCGGTCGAGAGCTTCTCGTAGGTGGAAGCGAAGAGGGAGGTGACCGAGGACTCGAGCTCGTAGACGAGGATAGGCTCATCAATTTGTACCCAATCAGCACCGGCGGCTTTCAACTGAGCGAGAAGGTCAGAGTATACTGGGATGAGCTTCTCAAGGGACTCGAGGGGCTTCTTGCTCGATCCTTTTGCGGTCTTGGCAAGGTACAGGAAGGTGATAGGTCCAATCAGGACTGGTCGAGTGTGGACGCCAGCGGCCTTGGCCTCGTTGAACTCCTCCAGGGGCTTGTTGACGTTGATCTTGAACTCAGTGTTGTCGGCGATCTCGGCTCTCATGTAGTGGTAGTTCGAGTCGAACCATTTGACCATCTCCTGCGAGACGACGTCGACGGCAGGCTTGCCATCCTTGGCCGGTCGTTGCAAACCTCTGCCCATGGCGAACAAGAGGTCGACGGGAGAAAGGTTGAATTCCAGATAACGTTCAGGCACGACATTGAAGAGGAGCGAGTGGTCGAGCACCTGATCGTAGAAAGAGAAGTCGTTGGATGGGATGATGTCTACACCCTGCTCCTTCTGGAGAGTCCAGTTGTCATGTCTGATCTGCTTGGCCTGCTTCAGAAGATCGGCCTCGTCAGTCTTCGATGCCCAGTAAGCTTCAGAAACCTGCAGACAAGTCAGATTACGTCCCTCGCCAGTGAGCACGTTGAGCGAACCTTCTTAAGCTCTCTGTTTGGCCCAATTCGGGGAAAACCTAGTACAGCTGATTGAACCATACTCGATAATTTCTTTTTTTGAGGTTAAGCTAAAAAGAAAGGATTTTTCCAAGGACGCGAAACTTTAAGAAAGACGGGAGCCCTCCGTCCACGGTCTCGGCTATTTCACAACGAATGGTGCAATCAGATGGTCTGACACGTACATGTGTACACGGCATTTGTACACAGCTGCACAGGTCTTTCCCTGGTTCATGCTTTGGAGTTCCACGCCTACCGCCTTCTTGCCCACCTTCGCCATCATTTATCTAACCACGCGCTCGCATTCCACTCCTGTGCATCGAATGCATCGTACACTTAGTCTACATAATGACACATGCTCGTGCCCTCCTGCTCCTCTCCCGCCCAACAATCCTGAGCCCTTCTTCGTCTAGGTCGAGGAACCTCGTTCGTCCCTCACCTGTCCTCATCACGGACTCGCTGGAGTCCATCATGTAAGTGGCCCATTCCTTCTCGATCTCCTTGGCTCCCTGAATGTCCCCCCGAGAGCAACGCTTTGAATGTCCATCGACCGGCCGTTGCCAACCGTAGAAAGTCTTGAGACGCTTCAATCCCTGAGGTCGCTGGCTGTTTGCCGTCAAAATTGAAAGGACTCCCGTCCATGATAGGTGCGGACAGTCGTAGATCGAGACCCGCATTGGCTGAGATTTGGCGGCTATTGCACTCAGCACTCGATCGCTGATGTTCGTATTGTCGAGATCGATGTGGTTGAGTGGAAGGCTCTCTATTAGCTGGAGCACCCCTGTGTCGCTGATATGGGCACAATGAGACAGCTGAATATGCCCGACACCAGAACAGGTAGCTAATGCTCCGAGCGTTGTATCTGTTATGGCACAATCTTCGAGATCAATGTGGGTCAAGCTGGTCAGTGTCGGAAGAACCTCAGCCATGTCTATGTCCGCCATGGTCGTCATTCCGGCCAATTCGAGCTTCTGTAAGTTGGGTAATACCCACCGCATATATTTTAAGCAATCCGAAGAGAGACGAGCACAACGAGAAATATCGAGATGGACGAGTGAACTTTTAATTCGTGTTTCTGGTAGAATAACACCATACTCGAGAGCTCCATATATCAGATCCTTCATCCAGGCATTCTCGAAAGTGGAACACCCTGCCAAAGACAGGCGTTTTAGATGCTGGAGTTTATTTATAGATCGCACAGTTTCCTGATCAATTCTGTACTCGCCGAGTCTAAGGTCCTGCAGGTTCACCAGTGTTTGTGCCAAATCTTTGAGCACAGCTGTGCTGACGTGCTTACAGTACGATATGTTCAAGCTCTCCAGTAAAGGGCAGTTTGACATGATGGTCCGCAAGGTCTGATCGTCGACAGCATTCAATCCACTCACATCGAGGTGTCGTAGCCTAGTGTTCCGCTGAAGAAGTTGCATCAAGGAACTGGAAGTGAAGAAACGACAACCTTCAAAGGAAGCCCTGACAAGATTATTGAGCTGCAGGATTGTACTTCGCTTCAGTTGCGCACAGCCTCTAAGATTCAAATTTTGTACAAACGGAGCTGCCCTGTGTACAAGACGAAGCAATTGCGCCGAAGGGATTTTAGAATAGAAGGAAGACGTATCGAGGGTTTGCCAAAGTGAACCCTCCAGAACCAATTGATGTATTTCTCGATTCACCTGCCCGTAATCAGCTCTATGTGACGACAACGAAATTTGCACCTCCTTACGGCCATACATCTGATCCTGTCAGTTGCACTCAAGAAACTCAAAACATGAGATTTTAGCTCGGGTGGAAGAGTGTCCCAATGCCTGCCTTTGGGGGTATTCATCGCGAGAAGCATTTCCCTAGTGATGAACTCCGAGTGTTCCTCTACAGACTGGCCAGAGGGCGTGCCCATCGGCGTTGTGAGGGTCCTGGACCTAGCACGATGTGATGCTGCGGCCGGAGGCAACGCTAGATAGCGTGGCTTCTGCGAAAGCGGAGACGCCCTGGCCACGACGTCCATTGTCTTCGATTGTGCTTGAAGTCAAGTTGTCTGGTATCCCAAGGTGAGCAGTAAAAGGGACGATGACTGTCCGAGTCTGCCGTGAGGAGGTTGCAGGCACCGGGTAAGCAGATTAGCTTTCTCCGACTTCAGGCCAAGCCTCGAAAGCCCACCTGCGGGCGCTAACGACTGATATGGGTTTCCCGCAGCCGCGCTTGCAGGTGCCTTCATTCTCGGCTTGCGAGCTTATACGGCAAATCCGACCGACTTACATGCGTACCCTACTACGCGTTTCTGCTGCTATTACTACTCGACGTGGAAGTTTGACCAGAACGCCTCGATACGGCGTGGGAACGCTACAATTACGCCTGTGAGTGTCGCCGAGTGGCTAGGTATGTAGGAGGTCGAGCGGCTGTCGTATCAGAGCCTTGGAATTGTCATATAGAGGAAAGTACAACGCCAAAGTGAGATCATAAGCTGAACACAGACTCCATGGCAGAGACCTACGCGCAGCCAGTATCGGACGAGGAGGCGGAGCTGACGTCGCAAATCCGGCGCCTTATTGCTCTCCTCGTGAAGCAACACGTTCGTGGTTGGTATAGCAGCATATCTCAAGATGAACAACTCTTTGCATATTGTCAAGAGCTCACCAGTCAAATACACATCACCCTGTCAGGAAGAGTCGAAGCTGTAGACTGGCATCGCTTCTTCCTCCTACAATTGCCAGAAATTCTCTCAAGACATTTAGAGGATTTCAACTTGGCAAAGGATAGGAGTAGACAGTCATTCTCTTTAGAAGCATCCTTTTTCAAACTACAGCACCACCCAGGGATAGAGGATCAACAATCGTACCTGGATAACGTGGCAGATGCATTGCTGGTTGTTCTGCTTTCAGAGAATGATCTCATGAGCGACCTGGCTTACGGGTTTTTGCGAGATCTTCTCTCCGACCTAGTCTTCGCGACTGTTTTGGAGCGCTTGAGCGAACCATGGTTCTGGGATGAAGTCCTGATCAAATTACGAGAGCAATTAACACAAGAGTACATCCACTACGACTGGAGGTCGAAGATATGGACAGCCTATGAGTCTATAACGAGCAGATTTGTGTCATCCATTAAGACCAGTCTTGAGTACAATTCGGGAAAGCAATCAGATTCTAGAAACGGCAAGAGTCTTTTGCAAGCCGTCCATAGCCTTGCCGTACTCTTCTTGAACCCATTATCTGGTCGCATGCACAAATCATCTCTTTACAGTACATCAATTCCCAAGATTGTGAAGGAATTGTTGAGACCCTCAGACTGGCCTTTTCTCAAAGCACTTCTTCAGTCGCTCATCTTGCCGCTGGTAGATATCATCTCGGGCGAGAACATCATGCAGAGCATTCATACGACTCTCGAGACCCGATTGTCCCATGCCTCGTTGGCAAGTATGACCAGACTAGCACGTAACGTGTTGTTTCCCGACGACAAGCCCTCGCCAAATCGTGTCATTCCCGATGTACGTCAACAGGCGGCTCTGCACCTGAAGATGCAAAGCATTCTGCCGCCGGGAATCAACATCCCGTTCTTCGAATCGAAGGAAATAAATAAAGTGCTTCTTTATCAGATCCTTGACGCTCTAATGGGCACCATATTTCCAGAATTACAGAGACGAAGCCCCGAGCAGCTCAAGCAAAAAGTCATCAGAATCAGACAAGCGAATATGGAGGCTGCCGGTGACGGAGGAATCAAGACAGGAATCTCACCCAATCCTGCTTACCCTTCACCAATGGAGAACACGACCAAGGCACAAGATAGTGCAGCGATCGCAAGGGCGGAAAAGAATTTACGGGACTTTGAAGCTGAGCAACACGGCATTCAAGCACTACATGCTATGAGACGGTCCTTTGAATTGAAGAGAGGAAAAGATCTGAAATTTTCATCGACATTACACTGATGAGTCACAAGGCGGACTAACGGCAAAACACTCTATTTTTTCGAGTTCCATATTGCTGCTGCATCCATTTATGGAAGCATTGTATACTTCCGCTCTGCACCTGAAGTCGTGGAAGCGCCACAATTAACTCAGACAGCTTTCACTATCATCCCAAGAAGCTGACTGACGAAGGCTATCGCTAACCTTCTCATGTCATGGACTCAGTCGAATTAGGATCGATAATGCCTTGTACGGCAGCCGCACCTATGAGACGAGCGACAACATTTGATCAAACGTTTAGGTCCAAAGGTCAGATCCAAGATCCGATTTTCGCACTGATCTTCATTTTGTGTTTCATCGTGTTCGCTATTGTACCATGGGTTGATCTCAGGGATCCACCGGATGGCCGCGTGCCCAAATTTGGAGCTATTGTTCCTCCGTCTTCTTCTGACATCATGGTTCTTGTCAGTTGGCTCATCAGTGCAGCTGCTCTCTTGTCGATCTTCTATTTCGTGTTGGCGAGGACTTGCACGAAGCAGTTTGTTTGGATAACCTGCCTACTTCACGTTTTGTCTGGCACCGGCACTGCAGTGTATTATTATACAGAACATCAATACGCCGCTGGCATGATCTCAGCATCATTTACATTACTATACGTTTGTTGTCTCTGGCTTTGGAGAAGTCGCATACCTTTGGCCGTGCTATATCTTCAATTCGCGATTGATATAATCAGGCAACATACGTCCATCTATGCAGTATCGATAATAGGTGTGCTGCTCAACATTGGTATTACAGCTTGGTGGTCTGTGACATTGGCTGTAGTTCACGGAAAGTTCTCCCAAGATGCAGTGAACGCAGGTGTCGATCAGGGCATTAGCGACGACACTCGGGGTTCATGCTCGGACGTAGCAAGTGGCTTCTATCTAGTCTTTCTCTTCTTCACGGTCTATTGGGTCACTGAAACCGTCAAGAATTCGACCCACACAATAATTTGCGGCATCTACGCGGCGTGTTACTATGGCATGGCAATCCCAGATGGCATACCTAGGCACGCAGCGCTTAGTGCAACGAGACGGACCCTTTTCTTCAGCTTTGGATCAGTAGCATTCGGATCGTTGATTGTTGCTATAGTACAGACATTTCGACAATTCATGGGTGGGTTGAAGCGTCCTGGGACGAGTTTGTGTTGTCTGACGCACTATCCGCTCTATGTGCTTGGAGTTGCGTCTGAGATGATACAGTGGCTGGCCGAATTCTTCAACAAGTACTGTTTTGTAGAGATTGCCCTTTCTGGCAAATCTTACCTAGGATCCGCCAAAGACAGCTGGGCATTGATGAAGGAACGAGGAGTAGACGCTCTTGTACATGTACTTTCACCTCATCCATTCTGGCCATCGACAAGACACTAAATTTTTGTGTAGGACACTTTGATTATCACCGTGCTCAGTGCAGGAGCAATCTTCACCGCATATTCGACGGCACTTGTAGCTTACTTGTACTTGAAGATGATTGATCCTCCATACAATTCAGGCGGATCATATAATGCCGTGATTATGGCAATTGCATTTTTCATCGGTCTCCAAGTCGCAAATACTACTGTGGTTCCACTCTCTAGTGGAGTAGCTACACTGTTTGTGTGTCTGGCAAAACACGAAGAGATTTTGAAACGTCGTTATCCCGAGCTTTATGAAGAGATTGAAAAGGTAAGCTGAAAAAGTGGCAAGAAGTGATGAATGATGGTTGACTTGTATAGAGATGTTATCAATCACAGCAGCGGAGACAGGAGCAAAACACAGAATGAGAACAAACGTGCATAATATTTATACTATAGGACCTTTTTTTTACAATTTTGCTTCCGCAACGATATACTCACTGACATTTCGAGCTCTGACACGTTTGAATTGGTCTCGAGTGATGTCTCGACACTCGATAGCTGGATTGTAACCCAATCTGTCCCGTCCATCCTCATCAATGTTTCCACTGAAGAACGGCTTGCCATAAATACCGACCACGACTGCTCCACCCAACTAAAAAGACAAAGAATCAGTAACCACTCAAGTAGAAAAAAAAATGGTAGGAAGAAAATTGGACTTACTCCCACATTATGCTGCAGAGCATGGTACAGATTTGGAACTTGTCTGTTTGTAGCCCAGCCTCTCAGCTGCCAGACCAATTCCGCACATTGCGCCAAACCAGTAGCTCCAAGTGGATGACCCTTTGAGATCAATCCTCCACTTGGATTGATGACGTATTTGCCGCCATAGGTGATATCTCCATCATCAATCAACTCGTGCGCTTTTCCTTCTTCACAAAGTCCAAGAGCGTCAATCATGACTAGTTCATTGGCACTGAAGCAATCGTGCAGTTCGACGACGCCGATATCGTCTGGTGTAAGTCTAGCTTTGTTGAATGCGATCCTCGCCGCTCGCCTAGTCATGTCCGCACCGGCAAGTTCGATCGCGGACGTATTGAACAACTTGGGACTATCAGTCGCCATCGCCTGTGACAATATGGGAACGGCCTGGTTGGCGAGTTCCGGGTGTTTCTCGAGCCAGCCTTCACTGACGAGAACAGCGGCACCAGATCCATTGGAGGTAGGACAACAATGCAATTTGGTCATACCCGCGTGAATCGCAGCAGACGCCTCAATCTGCTCTCGCGTGTGGACATTGCGGAACTGAGAGTATGGATTCTTCTCTGAGTGTTTATGATTGAGGTACGCAATCTCCGTCAAATGTTTCGTCTTGGACCCGTACTTCTCCGAATACTCAAGTGCTGCATTGCCGAAATACTGTGCTGCGCCCGGCGCTTTCGGATTGATGCCTCTCGTCTCCTTCATCATATCGGTCGCACGTCCGAGCGGATCGACACGATCACTCCAATTTGACTTTAGGGAACCAGCACTCATCTCCTCAAACCCGATGGCCATCGCAACGTCGCACTGGCCAGACAAGACTGCGTTCCTAGCCAACCAAAGCGCAGTCGATCCCGTCGAACAGTTATTGTTGACGTTGACGATGGGAATCTGAGTCATGCCGAACTGATAGAACGCCCGTTGTCCACACGTCGAATCACCGTAGCAGTACCCCGCGAACCCCTGCTCTACCTCATCGTACGTGATACCAGCATCTAAAAGTGCTTTGGTGCCGGCTTCCAAAGCCAGATCAGTATAGCTAGATGGCTCCGAAGGCTTCCTGAACCGTGTCAAGCCAACGCCTAGGATATAAACTGTGTTGGACATGATCCAAACCCTATCGTAACCCGACAGAGTGCTTGAAGCATACACTGATGAGGAGTCTTTATCGCGCAGTGCTACAGGGTGGCGAGCGGGGCAGCGAACCCCGCAAGTCGGCTTCTACCGAGACACAGAGGAGCCACTCGTTACACGTGACGAATATCGTCTTGCAAATGGAGATTTTCAGTTGACGGTTGACAAACGACGGGCGTTGTCACTCGGGCGGTAGTAGAGGAGGCTACGGATCGATTGTGAAGACCTCTGATTATGGGTTCTTTTTTCATGTAAATCTCCATGCACCTTTATGTAAATCTTCACATACTTTTATGCAAAATCTTGCTTGATGACTATTGTTTCTCCTTTTCGTCCTTTGCAGCGTAGGCAGACATTCCGCGTAATCTCTCACCGAAAAAGTAAAACAGGAAAGGGATCGGGATCATGGCAGCAGCAATGAATCCTAGAGTCCTACTGGATCAGACATGCTGCTGGAAGGGGGGGGGGGGGGGGAACAATGAATGAAAGGTGAACTTACGAACTGGCCCAATTGACGCCGAGGTTCTCAAACATGGGCGTGGCGAAAAGTGCTGTCCATGTCAGTGACACTCATGACATTTTCCCTTTCCAGAAGGACACGTACGGAATCCGGCTCCAAATAGACTTCTGAAAAAGGTGTTTGCCGCTTGTGCAGATGCAGCATGCACGGTGAATGCATCAATCAAATAGTTGACTGCATTTTGGAAAATCAGAATGAATCCTGCTCCGATAAAGGCAGCACCAATGACGGGCAGGATCCAGTGGTATTTAGGATCGGCCGTCCAGCCAAACAAAAATAGTCCCGTTGTGAATAAAATGCCTCCGAGCACTGAGGAATTCAGCTTATAAATCCGTTCTAGCATCGGATAGAGTTCTTACTCATCGGCGGCAGACGTGCTTCAGGGTTATTCTTTTTACCATTTGCGATAGCGGCATCCAATTTCTTCCAGAAGATTGGCTGATACGCTGCCTGCAGACAGCCGGATATCATGACACCGATCAGGACCGCTAGGAACGGAAGTGTCGACACCACCGGAGACCAACCTCTGATATCCTCGAAAGCGATCGGGAAAGCTTCAAACAGGAGATACAGGAGTCCATCTGACGCAATCAACACTGTGGACACTCTCATTCCGACTTGGATCACATACAGACAAAGGCGTTGTAGATGGCAAGAAACAGGATGATCGGTTCCGTCACCAACATTCTCAATGGGCGGACCAAGTTCTTCTGGACGATTTCCTTGATAGTGAGTTCTTTCTCATCGAGTTTGCTGTGAAGTGCCCAATTCCCTGTTGTGTGGCGCAGATGGTTGGCTTTTCTTTGGAGCAGTATTGGCGCGTATGTCTCCGGAAGACTAATCACATCCTTCACCAATCAGCAACAGTCTTACCCTGTCGACGATAACTCACAAGGGCGAATATGAAGAAGATCAGAAAAGACGTTATATACTCGCTGTGAAACATTAGACTGACGGTGTTAATAGCGATTTGTGTGTGGGAATCATACGTAAATCGCCAACCAAGATAGGAATTTGTGATGGCTGCTCCGACCAACGGACCAAGGGTCGGACCACCAATGACTGCGGCCGAGTATAGGACCACGGCGAGTCCCCTGCTTTTATCGTCGTAGATATCAGCCAGGGATCCAGCAACGTTCGATATTGGAGCCGACGCCATGAGCCCAGCAAAGAATCGACACAGTAGAACGGTCTGTATATTTTCAGCCGTCGCCACGCCTATCAAGAAGATTCCAAAGATCAAGTAGGCCGGCAGGAACGATATTTTGCGTCCATAGAGTTCAGAGAGCGGAGCAAAGACCAAAGGCCCAAATGCACTGATCTTGTCAATGATCGACACGATGATGAGGAAACGTTCTGTGACACGTACAATCCAAGAACAAACAGTGAAAGTGAAAGTGTCGCAACGGTCCTCGAGATGTGGAAGACTTGTTCGAGGGAAGCGAATGTCGGGGAGAAGGAAGAACTCGCGAAAGTCGCTCCCATGGTCGTGAAGCCCAATTGCAATGTCACGATAACCTTTCGACGCAACGGCCAGTTTCGAGGATTTGCAGGATCCGTCGGAGAGTCGAAATCGACCAGATCGTCGGGCCAAATTGCCGGATCATGGTAGTTCGGATCACGCTTCGGCGTCCTGGAGTGGGTCAGGTAGTACTCGCTGCCTGGTTCCAAGTCCTCCCTCGGCTCCGTCTGCTTGCGCTGCCATCGAAGGACTCCTCTGGCTTTGGGATCACGACTGCTCGCAGCATACCCACCCGTAGCCGGATCCTCAATATCGGTGGCTGAAGACTGCTGGGATTCAAGATTCTTCGACCTGGCATCTTCTTGCGGCATCGAGTCGAAGCGCCTTTGTGTGCGCCGGGTAGATGCGAGATCAGATGGCCCGTAGTCGAGTAATCGAGTAGGCACGGACTCGCCCATGATTTAGGATTCCATCGGCCGCTTCCATCTGCAGCCTTGAGAGGATGCACGTCACTGGCGTTACACCTGAAGCGGATAAGCCACACTTGATCGGCAATGCGGCAACGGTCAATTCGGCATCCTCGGTAAAAATGCCTCACAATGGTAGATTATTAGACCATGTATGGTGGGACCATATGCTCACATCCGTTGTACAGAAGGTTGGGAATACTCGACGGAACAAGTAGAGATCTCAGAATCATAACGATCAAATTCGCTCTAGCATTGCCTTGTACCACTTCATCACTTCCTGCATACTACTACTTCCTTGAAACAGCAAACACGCCGACGATCACGACTGCCAACGCGATCAGTGCACCAGGGATGAGCAGATCGTTGCTCACTCCCGGTACTGCCTGATCCTTAGACTGTGTTGAAGCTTTCTCCAGGACCTTCTCCTTCAGCTCTGCTGCAGCATCCTCGAGCTTCTCGACGAATGGCGAATGTGTTGGTGCGGGTGCGACGACCTGAAGCACAGCCTTATCAGGATGATGCACGTACAGGTCCACCTTGTCCTTCTTCTTGCGAACGGCCAGGGACACAGATTCGACAAGATCCTCGTCTGTAGTGATGCTGACGACATCTCCATCATCGTCAACGTAGCTGACTCCAAATTCGTTCGTCACGTCCGAAAGCTCCGACGCAAGCTTGTCTGATATGAGTGCTCGGAAGCTCTCCAGACCCGCTGAAGGTGCCATGGTCAACCTGTGCACTTTTCCTGATGGAGCCTTAAACTTGAACACGAACGGTGTCTCCACTTCTAACGTGCCTTCCTCTTCTCGGTGTGCCGATACACTATCTCCAGGCTTTACCGGCGATTCATACTCTTGAGACTCGTGCGTTACCGGAAGAGGGGAGATATCGCTGCTGAATGGGTCGATTGCGCGAGACGTAGCAGAGCCTGAGCGATGTCCCTGCCGCGAGGGTGTGTCGGAGGCTGAAACCACAGAGCCATCGTTATCGTCGCCGATGCTGGTCCAAAATTTGTTCCACATTGGACCTTCGTCGTTGGAACTCTGGATGCTATGGACCTGCTCCAGGGTAGCGTATGTGAGTTTGAGGACATCGACCATCCCTATTATGGTATCTTCTTCATCCGTGACTGGTAAATTGAGGTAATGTCCGTCATTCATCTTTCTTAAGGCATCTTGGATGGACAGAGTCGAGGGAGCACAATCTGGATGAGGTGTCATGACGCGGACCACACTACATACGCCAGAATCAAGTCCCGGAGCGATCACACGCAGAACGACATCTTTGCTGGTGAAGATTCCCGCTAGATTTTGGCCGTCCATCACAAGTACCGCTGTTGTGTGATTTTCCCGCATCAAGTTTGTCGCCTCTCTAACAGAAGTTTTGACAGTGACCCAAGTAGGAGGTGTACCGTCCAAGATCGATAGCAATTGTGGCCCAGACATCTTTTGACGTAAGGTCTCTACGTATTCAATGATGGGAGCCGGCTGTTGAGACGAGCCCATCTCTGTCTGAACGCCTTCGAGGGCTTCGTATAGCTTCTTTGAGGACGAGTAGGCCCGTTCGAGCTTTTCCATGGCTTCATAGAAACACTTTGTAATGTCGAGTACTCCAGAGACGTCTCCATCTTCATCCACCACCGGTAAGTGCCTGAAACCCTTGGTGACCATCAAGTCCAGTGCCTCAGTGGCGGATGTATCAATCCTTGTGCACATGGGGTTGGGGGTCATGATTTCGGATACAGGGGTAGAAGCCGGATTTCTGTTTTGAGAGACGACCCTGAACGCCAGGTCTTTTGCAGTGAAGATACCGGCCAGATGCGACTCTGGAGATATGACCAAGACGCAATCTTCCCTCTTAGCCGCCATAAGCTGTGCCGCTAGAACGGGTGAGTTCATACATAGATCAGGGTAGACTCAAACCTACCTTCGTGCACAGTCATATCAGTAGGAACCGTCATCGGCGGTGTAGGTTTAAGTGACGACACTGTGCCCGGCTGCGCTTTCCTTGTGGATCTCTGTCTTGCCGCGGTAGGTCTCTTCTTCGCAAGATCCTTCTCCATCTTCTGTCTAATGACTTCATCACGCTTCGACTGCCTCTTCCTTAGCTCTGTCTGATCGTCGGGCCTAGGTATCGAGCTGGGAGAATTTGCATAGGACGTGTTCGTCCTTTGACTCTGCCTGGAAGACGTGTTTCTCTGCATGATGCGTCTACAAATGAGCTAAGTGCGTCCAAGCTCAGCTTGTTTTCATCGTAACCAAAAGAAGGCGACATGGCGTGGTTGTTCAGTCACGTGCATCGTGATTGAGCGCCAGAGTAATTCGAATTCATTGCAGCTACAAGTACTGTAGATATCGATATGGATGCATGTCTTCACATCGTTGTCGAAGTGCTGTCCGTGCACGATATCCGGCACGGCCATAGCTAGCCTGTATTGCAGAGTTAAGCCTGAATACTATACTGGAGTATCATCTTGCTCATTCGAGTCCATCAATAGCCACTCCCTCTCGTGCACTGACAGCCTCTCCATGTATCCTTGCTCTCTTCATGCACTACGCACGAGTGAGGGACGGCCAAGAATCTTCTCCAAGATCGTCTCAGCGTATACGGAGCTGGACGGGTCTGATGAAAGCTTAGCAAACAACGGCACAATCTAATATAATCAATCTGCGTCCAGTCGGTCCTTTCCGTCGTTCTGGACTTCTGCCCGCAGTAGAGGCGATGTGCGTGACACGTTTGCTTTGTCCTGCATCGAGGCACTCTTGATTGGCGTATCGCACAAGGATCTGCAGGATAGTCTGACAGCAAGCAAGATCTACATGGCGCGATACAAGAAGCAGATAGCTCCTGATGAAGCAGAGCTCTTGAGAGCGCGAGAGGACCTCGGCGACCACAGGATGCAGGCATTACCTCTGTCAGGGAAGATAGTACCGGAATGGCAGAGAATTACCAAGGAACAGAGCTTGGAGGGAGCAAGCGAAGTTGTCTTGGCGTGGCACGGTGCGTTATGTTATGCTTGTCTCTAATACCTAGTCTGATCTCCTAGGAGCCTTCCTCGACCAGGAGGACCCAGGACAGATATCACGAGAAGGGATCGGCCATGGAGACTCCCATCGCTTTGGGGAGAATTACAGACCTGACCGACTATGGAAAGATCGAGCGTGCGTAGATAAAGGGCGTGATAGAGGGCAAGAACACTTGCCAGGTCGTTTACGAAGCAAGGTAGACATGGTACCAGCTTCACGATGTGCTGTACAAGTGTCTCGAGGGCCTGGACCAAGTCTGTTCCACAGTTGGGGCAATTGACTGAACTGATGTGTCTAGTCAATCAACAGCGTATATCGAACCAAACCTCTGCAAATCATTTGGCCAGGCAGACCATGGCCTCACACGAACTCGTGGATCCACGGATGAATGACAGAAACTGGATAGCTGCTTACCCAGATCCTGGAGATAGAAGCCTCGCACTGATAAACACTCCCAACGAGGGCATTTCTAGGACGGATGTCCTAGTTTCGGGTCTGCAAACGGACGTCTCCAAAGTCGCCAGCGTCAAGAAGAAACGAACACGAAAGACTACACCTGCATTGACAGGAGGAACTGTGGAAAGCACAGGGCTCCAAAGCGCCCTCGCTGGAGCCAAGATAGGGTCAAAAAAGCAATCGTCGGAAAAAGCAGACCCAAATGTACAAATCAGGCGAAAGCGCTCCTCGCGTCATGCTACGGGAACAATAGCACCTTTATCCGATCTTGTATCCTATCCGTTCTGGATTGGTGGACCCAATAGCCCTTGTCAACCAGCTAAGAATACTTCTAAGCCTGACCCTGATACAGCGTTGAGATGGACGTCATCTACTGAACCGACTCGCCCAAATACTTGTGAACTATCGTCAAGCAGCCCTGATATAACAGCACAATCGAGTAAAGGCTATATACAGCAACGGCCACCTGAATTGCCATCACACTATAGCAAGGTGATCCTCCGATCGTTGGCCCCGACAAGGGGTCACGTCGGGACCTTCAGTGACGAAACATCAGAAAGCAGTAGCTTCGGTAGCGACGTCTATTCAGATCCTGGCTTACGATCGTTCGGCTTTCAGTCTCATGCCAATGAGCATGGAAGTAGTGACGAGGAGTGTCTGACCATTTCTGGATCTCTTCATACTTGCAATCTTACGCACAGTGCAGACAGCACAGGCAGGCCATATCTTAATCATAGAGAGGGACCATCAGACGGACAGACCTCATTTGAGGGACTTTCGATTCCTCGTGCGAGACAAATTCATGACATATCCTCAGGCGCACAATCTTGCAAGATTGTTGCACCTGCTATCGACAATATAGAAGAGGCCAAGTTATGGCTCGACGACCAAAGAGGTCTATCTGTCCAGCGAACGATCGAACACGTCGCTTTGATATACTCCGACGATTCCGAAATTGACGAAAATGAAGTCACGAAAAGTACGAAAGTTGGCAATACTGTCGCGAGCAAGTCGTCTTCCACCCGGTCTTGCACGGGTACTGAATTTGTCTCGACATGTCTCGATAAAAGTGCGAGAGACCAAGACCATTTGGACGTCATCACACAGCCAGCTAGTGTTTGTAGCAGCACAGCGGAAGACAAAGGCCGATTCTTGTTCACCATCGACTTGGACAATCGTAGGCGCGATGTCCATGAGCGGGAGAAGCCGTCAGACGTGGTAGCAGCCTTGTGCCGGGATCATGCTGTAGAAGACTCCGATACTCGAGAGCGCTTCGAGCATGCGATTACTGCCAAATTCCAAAAGGCCTTCAAGAAGCTGCAGCGGGAACAACCATGCCCATAGCCCTCCAATGTAAGCTGAGTTTGTGCTCACTTGACCAACGCCCGCGAGGATTTCAGCTTGGACCGTCTCCTACGATTGAATGACTACTCCTGAAACTCTATAGAGACATAGTTATCCAATTTCTGTATTGGCATGCGTGCCTTAAAACTCGCGTCTGACCATGACCCCTGCATATTGGCGGGGTGGAGCACTTCGACGTGCTATTTTGATCACCCAAAACCACTTGCGTCCTGCCTGCAGCTCGTCATTTTGGCACCGCCCCAAACACACTTCTCGCCAAAGGTCTCTCGAGCTGGTCTGCCTGTCTGCCTTGGACCCCGCTACATGAATTACGGCCAGCAACCTCCTGGCTCGCCCACGAAAGGTGCTTTCAATGGGCAGAGACAGGCACTGTCCCAGGGTGACTACGTCAAATTCGATCGCGACACTTCGATGATGAGCAAAACAACAAGTCAGTCGCCAGCGTCTCCCACACACTCTGTACTGACCAGATAGTGGACAGGGCTGCAAATACCAAGTTGAGACTTGAGCATTATTACAAGGTTGCCGTGGAACACGCAGTGGAAAGGAACTCCAGGTATGTGAACCCGATATACGTGCCCTCCATGTTATACTCACGAAGACTAAGACGCGTCGAACTCGAGACCAGACTCGCCCAGGACCGGGGTTCCGACGAGCGGAAAAGTCGACAGCTGAAGGCTCTGGGTCAGAAGGAGTCCCAGTTCCTCCGGCTCAGACGTACGCGACTGGGACTGGACGACTTTCACACTGTCAAGGTAATTGGTAAAGGTGCCTTCGGCGAGGTCAGGCTCGTGCAGAAGACCGACACTGGCAAGATATATGCGATGAAAACATTGTTGAAGGCCGAAATGTTCAAGAAAGATCAACTTGCCCATGTCAAAGCGGAAAGAGATGTCCTGGCAGAGGCCGATTCTCCATGGGTTGTGAGTCTATACTACTCCTTTCAAGATGCAGAATATCTATATCTTATCATGGAGTTCTTGCCTGGAGGTGACCTCATGACGATGCTGATCAAGTACGACACATTCTCAGAAGATGTCACGCGTTTCTACATTGCTGAGTGCGTCTTGTCTATCGAGGCCATTCACAAGCTCGGCTTCATCCACCGCGATATAAAGCCAGACAATATTCTCATCGATGAAAGAGGTCACATCAAGATGTCTGACTTTGGCCTCTCGACAGGCTTCCACAAGACACATGACTCAGCGTATTACCAACGCCTCCTCGAAGGGAAAAAGGACTCGCAGCCGCAATCAAACAATCGCAATTCCGTTATGAACGATCAGATATTCATGACGCTCTCGTCCAGGGACAAGATTGCTACATGGAAAGCCAATAGACGGGTCATGGCCTATTCGACCGTCGGTACCCCTGACTATATTGCACCGGAAATATTCCTCCAACAGGGCTACGGTATGGAATGCGACTGGTGGAGCTTAGGAGCCATCATGTTCGAATGCCTCGTTGGCTGGCCGCCATTCTGTTCCGAGAACGCTCACGAGACGTATCGTAAGATCCTGGCTTGGCAACAAACCCTGTACTTTCCTGATGACGTCCATTTATCGCCCGAAGCGGAAGATTTGATCAGGCGTCTCATTACCGGCGCAGACCAGCGACTGAACATCGATCAGATCAAGCAGCATCCTTTCTTCCGTGGTGTCGATTGGAGCACAATTCGTAACATCGAGGCGCCCTTCGTTCCGCAGCTCAAAAGCATAACAGACACGGCGTACTTCCCAACAGAGGATCTCGAGAACGTGGACCCGAACCCGAACCCGTCACCGAGCGCGCCCAACCAGACGGCGGGATTGGAAGGCGAGGGTGGCCTGGCTTTTGTCGGCTACACTTTCAAAAGGTTCGAGAAGATGGGGAACAACCTGTGACGAAACATCTTCCGATCGCGATGTCCTGATCGTGGCGTGGCCTGCGCCCCGTTGATCTGTTTGACATTGGTGGCAGCGTAACACCTTGGGAATATGCGGGTCTCATTGTCGCATGCCACCATCGGGTTGATACGCATCGGAGGGGGGGAAGAGATGCATCGCAAACAGCATTCCCAGCAAGGGACGAGATTCAATGCGGAAACGTGACAAGGCCGGAAGTGATAAAAGAAGCATGACTTTGCGCGCGCCATATGGGAGTTCCAACAACCGAGCGAGTGGATGAAGAGACCGGGGGGGGGCTGAGGAGCGGAAGTACTTTTGAGTCCCATGCCACGTGAATCTGGCGAATGCGTGGGAGGGCGTAGTCGCGGCTGGTGAAACATGGCATCCGCTACCGCATCGGAATAGTCACGATAGAAGATTTCCCTGTCCACGAGAACCGGTGCGGACGTCCCTGTGTTCGTATTTGTTGACGTGCCTTCGTACGTTGAAGTGTGGGAGATTCGTGTGCGGCTTTGTGGTGCTCGGTGTGGGGGGGGAGACTCGTCAAGAAGGAACTGACAAGCATTCGAGGAGACTTGGCGCCTGTCAGGCTCTCAGCTGCGGCAGAACACGTCAGATTGCCGGATGGAAGGCCGGTCCCGACCCTTGTCACGGGTGCCAGCCGTTCAGGTACGCGAGAACTCGCGCTCCGAGCCAATCGTGTGGCGGGAACTCGCGGGCCACAGCTGCCACGAGACGCCGGGAGGGGAAAAGAATGTCGGATGCTTCGTCTGAGCCGTTCCCTTGGAATCCGTGTGTCCTCCCCTCCTTCCCCTGCTGAGATTTTGAATTCGACGCTCGCTTGTGAGAGATGCTTGCGTGCGCGCATGTGTGTGTCGCTGCCCTCCCCCCTCCCGCTCCCTCCCTTCCTCGTTCTCTCTCCCTACTGCTCAACTCTCCCTTTCTCTTTCCCTCCCCCCCTAGTCTGTTCCTCCCCTACGCTCGTATCTTCCTTCCACGAAAGCCGCTCTAGTGCCATCTTTGCGTGCGCCGCGCTTAGACTACTTTGTGGGCGACGTATCTCTGCAACTGGGAAATCTAATTGGGATATTGGTGATTTAACGACACAGTCAGCACACGACAACTAGACCTCTTCCATCGCGTTGGCCAACTCATTGCTTCTTGGCGAGTGGTTATACTGCCCAACGATTGAGAGCAAGTGTTTCTTGCTCTTTTACAGCCCTATACACGTCTGCGGATCTCAAGTCCCCTTTCGCCTACCATCGTAATCGGACAACCAGTCTCTCTCTCCAATCGGGCCACGACCGAGTGCGACCCTGATCGATTCGATGCGTGCGCCGACGCTGGCAGAAGTTCTCACGAACCAGGCGCCCCCGCCCTATACGCTCAGCGCCTTCATGGCTTTCTTAAGCCAGAATCACTGCCT
The DNA here is from genome assembly GCA_008802775.1 of Taphrina betulina. Taxonomy (NCBI): domain Eukaryota; kingdom Fungi; phylum Ascomycota; class Taphrinomycetes; order Taphrinales; family Taphrinaceae; genus Taphrina; species Taphrina betulina. Next base: position 7,196 of record VWSI01000050.1, on the reverse strand, counting down.
GGAGACTCTCGAATTCACGCTCGATGCCTCCAGATATCAGAGCTACTACTACTCCCTCCAACAGATTCCCCCCATTCCTGGCTCCGACGAGGCCAATCGACTACGCAATTCCTGGGACCGACTCATCTCCGCCTACATCAAACCCGGCGCAATGCGTGAGGTCAATCTGGCGGCCTCTGATCGCGACTTCCTCATCCGTATACCCAACACCTACACACCCCCGTCTCCGGAGGCTCTGGACGGCGCCGTCTTCAAGATCACGGAGCTCATGCGTGACAGCGTCCTCTCCCCCTTCCTCCAGTCCTGCGAACAGAAGCAACGGCAGGAACGCGACTTCTTGTCCTTCTCCAGCCAACTCAGCCAGGGCTCCAGCTCCAATGTCACCTCCGGCGGTTCCCAAATACCCTACACCCACTCACAGAGCTACCCCGGTGCAGTGCCGACGACTTCCCAACGGCCTCGCAGTCACGAACAGCAAGCGTTGTCCCAGCAGACACTGCGTACGCAGCACTCTCAGCCGTCCCAAACATTTCAACCCAGCCACGCCGGCCTATCCCAGCTATTCGGTGGTCATGCGCGCAGGATCGTACGTCCTTCGTCTGCCCGTCCGACCTCCGTGCCATCAGCCGACTTTGTCACTGCGCCGGACAATTGGTCGACCAACACGGGCGAAGACTCCGACATGTCTGGCTCGGAGGACCCGATCACCCCGCCGCACACTCCGCCCGCAAGCGGTTCGCCGAGCAGCAGTGCTCCGCAGTGGAGGAGCAAGATCAAGAATCAGTTCTCGAAGATGAATGGCAATCGCGCAAAGACGCGAGAACAGCACTAGAGGGTGGCTCGCTGACCTGACGATCGGACCTGGATCCATCTTTTATTCCCGGGCACGACCCGGGACAAACTTACGAATTTTATAATTTCACAATCACAAGCAGCGGAGGAGCGAGCATGCTTCGGCGGAGCAAGAATCGAGCCCGATCGACTTTTCAGTCGGTCTAATGATGGGGCACGAAGCGGCACACAACGATTTACGGATGGCGTCATGCATTTTGTTTGTTTGATCCGAGAAGTGACACCTCGCGTGTCCTACAGGGGATCGTGCGGGAGCATCTCCTCTACACCATAATGACAACATCAGGGCGACGTAGAAGTCGATACCGGTCTCATGTCTCATAGCGCATAGCGGAACTTTTTGGACAGAATAGCATTATCGGCTAAGAGTGGTAAATTATTAGAATGCTTATGGCCAACACCACCACCACCACCACCACCGTAAAGAATCGTCTATCGTGCATAGCCCATCGTGTAAATTACAAGTTATGGCCGTTGCAGCTCTCTTGTGCCGTGAGGTCGTTTCGTGTAGGCCTCTACTGCGGTCAAAGGTCCAGCGAGTGAAAAACTCTGGCAGGCGTGCGCTGTGCTCCACACACGTCCCGAATTGGATCGAGGGTCGCTATAGTATCGCGACCACGCCGAAAGTCAAGGTTCATGATCCAGCGACGGAAGAAGTGATTGCGACGATCGATGCGACATCTGAGGAGGAGGTGACGAGGATCGTAGGACTGGCGAGGGCAAACTTTCAGCAAGGTGAATGGCGCACGTCAGATGCGCAGACGCGGTTCCTCGTGTTGACCAAGGCCGCACGCCTACTCGCCGCGAGGGTGCCGGAATTTGCGCGTCTCGAGAGCGTCCAGACGGGTCGTCCGATACGTGAAATGTCTGCCCAACTGGCGCGGGTGCCGGAATGGTTGGATTACTTTGCCTCTCTCGCCCGTACGCACGAAGGAAGCACAACGCCATTCAAGGGACCCATGCTCAACACGTTGACGTACTCGCCTCTCGGTGTCGTTGCCCAAATCACCCCGTACGGAATCCCTTTCTTTATTACAGAGAGAGGAAAAACTGATTCTTTTGGGGTAGATGGAATCATCCACTGTTGATTGCTACGAAAAAGATAGCGGTTGGGTTAGCGACTGGCAACACGCTGATTGTGAAACCTTCGGAATTAGCACCCCTGTCAGTCTTGAGACTCGGTCCGTTACTAAAAGAAGCAGGACTGCCCGACGGTGTACTGAGTATCATTTCGGGAACGGGTCGAGAGACGGGCAAAGCGCTCTGTTCGTCCCCTGGTCTAGCCAAGATTGATCTGACTGGCGGCTTGGAGACGTATCAATCCCTCGCGCCCGTCGCAGCCAGGAACTTGATTCCCATCACGGCTGAGTTGGGGGGAAAAGCGCCAGTCTTGATCTTCCCTTCCACACCAATCGACGTGGGCGTCTCGGCAGTCTTGTTTGCCTCATTCATAGCGACCGGGCAGACATGCGTCACTGGTTCGAGAATTCTGATTCATGATGCAATCTACGATGAATTCGTGGCAGAGTTGAAGAGACGGACAGAGGCGTTGCGTGTAGGTGATCCACTCTCCCACTCCACGCAGATTGGCGCCCTCATTTCTCGCGCCTCAGTCGAAAAATGTCAATCGTTCGTCGAGACGGCGAGAGGGGAAGGCGATAGAGTCTTGTGTGGCGGATCGAGCGTGTCCGTCAACGGGCATGGGTATTTCTTCCAGCCTACATTGATTGAATCCACGGCGTCTTCGACACTCTCATGCAACGAAGTCTTTGGGTCCGTCATTGCACTCATTCGCTGCCCGTCTGAATCAGCCATGATTGACGTTGCGAATACGTCTGACTTCGCACTTGGGGCATCACTCTGGACGCGAGATTTCAATCAAGGGCATCGCGTGGCTGATGCCATCGAAGCAGGGATCGTGTGGGTCAATGGACACCATTTTAATGATCCGAGTTCCCCATGGGGAGGATTCAAAGCGTCTGGAATAGGAAAAGAAAATGGCCTCGAAGCATTCAAATCCTATCTCAAAACTAAATCGACCATCTTCAACTACGGACAACAAGTAACTTGGTTTGACGATTCCTCTGCTAGTCCATCTCGATACGGCTGAGGAAAAAGTATCATGTTTCATGTAATTTACTTCATGGTGACGAGTTCCTCCGCGGACGTTGGGTGGATGGCAACGACACTATCAAAGTCTGCTTTCGTGGCTCCCATTTTCATGGCGACACCGAATCCTTGGAGAATTTCGGAAGATCCTTGACCGAGGATATGGAGACCGATGACTTTTTCATTTGGACCCTGGCAGATGATTTTGTACTTTGTTGGCGCCTTGTGCTCGAGCATGGCGTAGTACATGGCCGTGAAGGAACTGTTGTATATCTTCAAGTCGTCCCTACCGAATTTCTCGACGGCCTCGTCTTCCGTGTACCCAATGTTGCCGACTTCAGGGTGCGCAAAGACGACGGAAGGAACGAGGTTGTAATCCAACTTTGAATCGGGTTTACCACCAAACAATCGATCCGCCAATTTCCGACCTGCGGCGATGGCGACCGGCGTCAATTCAATCTTGCCGACGACATCGCCCAGAGAGTAAATGTTGTCCACGTTTGTATTTTGGTATTCGTCGGCAATGACATACTTTTTCTCATTCGTCTTGACGCCACATTTATCCAAGTTCAATCGATCGGTTTCTGGTTGTCGACCGATAGCCCAGATGACGGTATCTACTTCCATGGAAGCTGTCTGGTCATCATGGTCCGACTTGTACGTCACTTTGATTCGATCGCCGACCTTTTCGAGTTTTGTAGCGTTGGTCTTTTTGTGAATCTTGATGCCGTCGTCGGTATAAGTCTCCATGATTGTGGAACGGACCATGGGATCAAACGGTCTCAAGAACTCGTCGTGTCGAATGAAGAGGTGCGTTTCCGTTCCGAGGGCATTAAAGACACCCGCGAATTCAATGGCGATGTATCCCGCGCCGACGATGAGTACCTTTTTAGGTTGCGTTTCCAAATCAAAGAACCCATCTGAATCGATCCCGAGTTCCGAGCCTGGGATATCCTTTGGTTTAGTCGGCGCCCCACCGACGGCAATCAAGATTTTTTTCGCAGAGTAGGTGTTTGTGCCACTCCCGTCGTGCATCTCGACACTTACTTTGTTTTGGGATTCGAATGCGGCGTACCCAGAGATCCACTCCACGCTATCCTTGGCCAGATTCTTCTCGTAGATGCCGTTGAGGCGCTTGATGTACGCGTCCCTCTTCTTCTTCAAGTACGGCCAATCAAACTCCGCATCACGGGTAATCTTGAACCCGTACTCTGCTGCCTCCTTCAATTTTTCACTCATATCGGCCGTATTCCACATGACTTTTTTCGGTACACAGCCAACGTTGACACACGTCCCGCCCAACCGGCCGGATCCTTCGATGATTCCCACTCGAGCGCCATACGCACCGGCTGCTTTACGTGCGCACGCCAATCCACCGGATCCACCACCAATCACGAGGAAATCAAACTCTTTCGTCACGGGAGCCATCTGAGTAGTCGTCGTCGATGAAAAGGCTCTCGAAAAATAAGCTAGTCTACGAGCCAGAATGACCGACTATTCCCAACCCAAACAGTTGAAAAAACACAGTACCCTTGGAAATGGATTAGTAAAGTTGTACGTTACCTTGAGCAAACGTGATGACGCGTGCACCGGGCCGAACGGAGCGGGAGACGGCAGAGCACGGTATACACGTGTCTGGCATCATCTTGTTCCTTGCAGTCAATCACGAGTATCATCAATATCGATCAATTGGTGCTCTTCCAAGGAACAAGTCATCGTGCCCAAAAGCCGCTCTGCAATCTCGTTTATATCATGCGAGTATATATATATATATATATATATATTTTATATCTCTCTCGACTCTATATCTCTAGTATTTCCCAAGTCATAAATATATTCCTCATGCTTGGAGAAAAGTCATGTCGTCAGCCAACTTCGAGATACGAAAAGAAGGGTCAGACGGGCGGTCACTCGACAACCACACGCGCCTTCACTTGATCCAGTGCATCCTCCAACCTACGCTGCCACAGGTTCTGTTGTTCCTGTCTTTTCCTTCGTAATTCGTGAATCTCATTCTCCGAGGACCAACCCGACGACCGCATACTCTGCTCCGTCGTCTCGTACGCTTCGTCCTCCTCCTGCATCTGCCGCATGATCTCCTCCAGGCCGGGATCGGTCGCATTGTACGGGGACGCAAGCTTCGGGATATTCTCCTGGATCAGCGGCGCGAGGGACTGATCCCGCTCGATGACAGGGAACAGAGTCTTAGAGCCGGCCGTAGGAGAGGCCATGATGGAAGGAGGGCCGAATCTCGGCGGCTCGTTCGTCTCGTCGCGCAACGAGGTGGTGTGATTGACGGGGCTACCGACGGCGTTTGCGGATTTGTAGGTGGCCAGAGGGGAGAGAAGCTCCAAGGAAGAGGCCTCCTTGACGGCTCCCGGATCGACAGCAGAGCTGTTGGTGAGATTGGCGCTCGACCTCTTCGATCGGATGGATCTCGACGATCTAGTCGACTCGACGGTGTTGGAGCGAGTCCGACCTGAAAAGAAAGTGTTGGACGTCGAGGACGAACCCGTCGCCTTGTGGGATCTGAGGGGAGGGCAGGAATCGTCCCCGACCTGGAGCACGGACGAATCACTACTTCGTGTCTTCAATTTCAACCGGGGCAGAACCTTCCTCCCGAGTTCCCTCAGCGCCTCAGCACTCTTTCTCAGACGTACCGCCGTGCCGCTGGAGGGCCACTGGGGGGACGTGTCGACGGACGGCGTCGAGTCGAAGGCAGCGGGATCTAGAACAAGACTGCCACGACGAAAAGTCGCAGAAGTGAAGGGATCGAACGTAGAGTCCCAATTGAGACTAGCCCTATCGTCTAGATCATCGTCAGTAATGCTCCAACGGGACCCGAGGGTATCTTGGGACGTACCTTCAGGAGTATCCGGCAAAGAGATCACGTCGTCGTCCTGATAAATGGAGTAGGCTATGCCGTAGTCATCTCCGTGTCGCGTCCTGCGTCCCGTCGAGCCTCCCTGTGCTCTGCCCTCTTCCCCGGCCTGTTGTATGCGGTGGAAGACATCGTCACTCCGATCGAAGAACGTCGACTCGAACTGCAAGTCCTCGAACTCGGCGGGACTGGAGAGCTGGCCGGGGACCACATCGTTATTCCCCGCCGATCTCCCTCCAGCCTTGCACTCCGATACCGCCTGTGCATAGGCCGGCTCGGAGGATCTGGAGGGAGGAGGAGTGAAGTAGGCCAGGGGAGCGTCGAAGTCGGAGCGCTGGCAAGCGGAGGCCAGCTCTGGCATATGCTGGACACCCCTACGCTTCGCAATGCCCGGCAGGGTCATCTGCGATCGGCAGCGTCAGGACCGGACTGCAGAGGCGTGGAACGGGTGATCGGTAGGAACGAGAAGGACCAGGGAGGGCGGGATGGCCAGCGAAAGCAAGGGGGTGGAATAGAGTTAAGAAACGACAGGCAGGATTTGCCTTGACGGGCGGACGGACCGTTGGAAGCGAGCGTGCGAGTGGGTGAAGGAGCGCGCGTGCGTGCTGAAGTGCGTACGTGCGTGCGTCTGAAGTGCCTGCTCCGCGTGGGAAAATTTTAAAGCGCGCGCGTCTTTGGATCCGCGGGTCGGCGTCCTGTCAACTCGCCGCGCAGGCTCATTGGATCGGGAGACGACAAGATTACGGCGCGCTCCCTTGCCTATCTGATGTTGTAAGGACGTACGTACGTACGTACGTACGTACGCGCCTTTTGGATCTGGGCTCGGTACTAGCGTCTAGTCTGCTTGTGTCAGCATCACGGCTGCCATCTGTCAGGCTGGCCGCCGCTATCAAGACAACGCAACTGGACCGCCCGTGACTACACACTCTCCGTCTACACTGTTCGTACCGTATATGAACCATAGGGTGGTGTCTAAGGAAAAATATGTGACTTGTGTGCTTGTCAGGCAAGGTGGGGAATCTGCTCCATCGTCGTGAGGCCTCGTGGTGCGGGTGCGCGAATGTTCTTTATCGCCGGGGCTTCACGAGTTGCGCTCTCACTCTGACGCCGCGAAGTCACACGCGCGGCCTCCACGGCACTCGGCGTAGAATTGCAACCTGGTATCGGTTGAGGGAATTTCCCCGAGTCGTCTAACTAAACGCCTGAGAGTCTCGCTTGCGTGGTGAATCGGCTTATCTGTGGCAGCCGAACAAGGGCGCACTTCATTATCTAATTTCATGCCTTCGTGCAATCTCTCTTTTCTCCATCTTCCCCTCAAATCCACACGCCCCCCCCCCCCCCCCCCCACCCACCC